>OVBJ01000446.1:20639-56222 GCA_900406535.1 Noccaea bulbosa | reverse complement strand
TGGCATCTGAGCAACCGGTTAAATGATTTGTGGCATCTGAGCAATTCTTTCGAGCCTGGGAGGTTTGAGCTAAGATGTCGGTATGCAATTAAACCGGATCTTTTCTGGTTCTCTCATGACGATAGAGCTTGGAGTTTGAGAAAACGACGACGATTATTTTAATCTCACTTCTATTTCTTGCAATCAATCATTTCAGAAAACAATAATTCTTCTTTTTTCTTTTAGTGGATGAGGATCCCTTAACTTTCAAAAATTGTCGTTATACTGTAATTTTTTTTTTCCTAGCTTTACAGCTACAATTTTATTATAAATATTCAATATTCAATTAAGCATGTGTCTCGCGATGATGGACAAAAATTCAATTCCAAGAATAAACTGTTTTCCTCGTTTTAACATTGAACACCTACAAAAACAAAAACTTCGACCGCTTCATTTTTATATCTCAGTCCAAAATCTAAAACTTTAGTAACATCTGACGAAATCATATTCACGAGGCTTCATTTGGTTCTCTTTCAACCAAGAGCTAGATCCATGCGCTTTCAAAATTTATAATATCAAACAAATTTCGTGTGTCTTAAGTTCTAACCAAATATTTTATTTCCATCACATTGGTTTGCAGATATTATTCAGTCATAGCTCTCAAACCATATGATTCCCTGTATATATATATACTTTAGAGAAGCCTAGATCTAAGGATTATAATCCTCCATGAAGGCCTTTTAACACACAAAAAATTATAAAGCCTCCTTACCAAAAATCAGCTCGATCAGATCAATATTTGTAGGCAGCGCAGCTTCTTCTCTGTTTTGTAGCATACAAAATTGTTCATAAGTTTCATATCACAACTCCGAATAGTAAATCACTTTTAACATAAGGTAGATCACTAAAGTACATTTAGGGAAGTACTTACAAATTTTCAGATCGTTTTGTTTATCCATATGTTTCTTTTGAAAACTCTTTAAGGTTAGGATTTTAATGACTTGAGCTAAGAAATTATTCTTTAACAAACAAAAACAAACATTAAATTGGGCTAAGAAAAGTAGAAGAGATAAAAATTTTGTAGAAGTATATAATAGGATTAACAAAATGCGGCATTTTGAAAATGGAATAATAATGTGTATAGTGCTCTGTCATTTCACCTACGTAGTTCATCTGCAAATACTCAATAAAATATACGTCCATTTCCTATATACCGTGTAGAAGGGTATAAAGTATAACCGAAATATAATAATCGCACGAATAAATTGGGCCAACTTGTTCTTGCCGTGTCACATCGTACCAAAAACAGTATTTAATGTTTTGAAATAATTAATCAATCTTAATATAGTAACCGAATAATGGTCATGGACTTTGTGGACAAGTATGATATATAGATAAATTAGGTATGGAGATTTGCCAAGAAGAAGAAAACATTTTCCTTTAAAGGGTAGGATTACGTCCACGTCCACGTCTTTCAATTTAACCTCGTCTGCCTTTAGAACCTTTATATGGACTATTTATGATTTAAAAGATGCAATTGTTTTCGAGTTATAAACAAAAAGAAAGATGCGATTGATAATAGGGACTTATTTTATGAATTAGACAATTAGTACTCCCTCCGTTCCAGAATATAAGATGTTTTAGAATTTTTTCCTTGTTCCAGAATATAAGATGTTTTAGAATTTTTAAGGTACTTTTTACAAACTTCAAGAACCATTAATTAAAAGTAATTGAATTCTTGAAATTCTATTGGTTAATATTTATTAAAAAAATAAATAATTTAAAACAATAAATGTTTCTTAATCTGTGTGAAAAGTCTAAAAAATCTTATATTCTGGAACGGAGGGAGTACTAAATTTCTTGAATTTCTTTGCCCCCAAAAGAAAAAGAAAAAAGAATTCCTAAATTTCAGGAAAGTAAGAACGGACGTGGGCCGTCAGATCAGATCAGATCAGATAGACAGATGAGGAAGTTTTTGACCTGAGAGGGTGAGAGTATGAGAGAGTAGTTAAATGGCTGGGGTTCAATCTCTGTTGTACACGTGGCTACATTTTACTCGTTGAAATTCATGATCTTCGAGATTTTTCTGACATTCCACTTTTGGCAACCGGCTAAAGCCAGTTGAAATTATCATTTGATTACTACCCCACTGCCACTAGATAAACATTTTAAAGGAAAAGAGATTCGTTTGGACACAACTAAAGATATTTTTAGGGTCATTTTCATTTTTCGCCGGTAACTCGTTTCGAACTCTAGATGCGAAATAAAGTTTTTTTTTGTTATCTCAGTTGAAAACTTGAAAATGATGCAAAATAAAGTTGCCACAGTGAAATATACCTAACGGCAACTAAAATTAACCGTATCATACGAATAAGATATAGCTTCATAATTGGATTAGTATTGTTTTGAGTAAATACTTTGAATTTATATTCGTCAATGATAAACTAAATTAGTTTGTGCTGGTTATATTATATATATCGCGTGTGTGTTTGTACTTAGTTTTAAAATAAAAATAAAAATAAAAAATTACCTTTGACAAAGAGCATTTTTATGTTCTTATGATTTTTGGTTAGCAAAAAATATTAAAGGTAATGGCTAACAAAATATGTAAAGTGAGTTTTATTTTGTAATATGTTTAATCTTACTTATAGAAAGTGAGTTTTATTTTGTTTTTCTCTAAAAACATCCACATCAATAAAGGAATTGGCGATGAAAGCAAGACATATACTGATATACATATATACACATCAATATTAATTGAGGCCAGTCTTGAGATTTATGAGGCTAAATGATTTATATATAGTAATTTCTTTAGATATGCTGATCAAGACCAATGTCATGGTCCTACTCCCCTATGAATCGGCTCTGGATACCTGTTATCAAATACACCTCACGACTTAATCTCCTAGCATATGAGAGATGATTGGTTGGTTTTTTTTTTAAGTAGCTAACTTTGTCGCTTTGCAGAAGAAGAACAGCATAATGCTGTTCTTATTTTATCAGAATGCGTGTTTGCACTTCTTTGCGTATCCATCTTAAATCCCTACTATATTCTTATTTGATAGTCTCTTTGTTTCATATTGCTCCTAGGCTAGAATCCCACAAGCCATAAATTTCTATGCGAGTTGATAGTATATATAGTAGTAATCTCTCTTCCATTTTTGTTTACATCACCAATTTACATTGCTGTAGAACTTGAAGAGAAACATGGCTATATCAATGAAAATCTGTGAAGGAAATGACATACACTAATGAATGTTATAACAATTTTTGATAGAGTACTGCTATATTTGAGAGAATTATAGAAACTAATGACAAATGTGTATCTTTCTAATGAAAAATAATAGGGCACATGACACTAAGTAAATCTATTTAAATAATTAAGTTACAAAATAAAACTATTTAAATAATCACTCTTACCATATTTGGATATTTTGCCAAAAAACACCTGATAATATAGTAGAACTGTGCAAAACCAAATTTTCATCACATGTCAACTAAAAAAAACTATAACTACCAGCATGATGTTAGTGAAATTTGTTGTATACATAATCTTGAATTGTTTGCTCTTTCTTTCTTTTTCCACACATATATATATATATATATACACTGTTTTCGAAATAATCACAAACTCTTTCAAAAATAACTTAAATTGATGATAGATTGTTATAAATTTATCTTGTCTGATTGTTGATTATAAATGTATAATTTTGTTTATATACATTTGTTAGAAAAATATCACACAATCAATTGATATATTAATTACTTGGGATTCTTGTTGTCCATTTAAATATCCTATTTCACTCTTCCTATAGTAATTGTCTTCATCTATCTTTGTTTTGTCATGCGAGGAAGACATATCTGCAAATATAGGACCCGCCCATAAATGAAAACAAATGCTTTGCCTTCAAAGTTGTGAATGAGTAGATTCGTTTTTCTTTTTCGATTTTTGTGATTTCTATTTAGTATTCAATGACAATAAACTCTGCATACAACTACTGTAGTTTTAGTACAATGGTAAAGTTTAAGAGTAACTCCAGTATAATAGTATCACTGTTAGCAAAAAAAGGAAAAAAAAATATTACAGGATCATGCTTCACTTGTAATTTTACAGTGTTAAAAAAAGAAGAACAAACAAAACAAGTAGCACGTTTTACTTTACCCAATGAAACCGGTAACCGGCACAAGCAGTGTCCAATTGCCGAGAAAGATGGAACGAATAATAATATTTATATGTTCCTTCGTTGCCTGTTGCCACTAACGAAGGCTCTTACGTCCCATCATCATTCCCGTTTTTGAGCCGACGACAATCCCTTCGTCGGCGAAGCTATCCACATTCTCTTCAAATCCCCAGACAGAAACTCTCATCGCCATGTCTCCTGAATCTCGTATTTCCCCGTACTGATCGAGTTTTTCCTTCTCTCTAATTATTCCCTATCCGTCGCGAATCCCCCAGCTCTTCTTTGACTGATTTCAGAATCTAATCTCCATCTCTTGTTTTGATTTTCCGATGAAATGTGATTTTTGATCGCTGTTCATTTCAAATCGACGGCGATCGCCGAATTTGTTGGTCGGATTAGTGAGAACTTGATAGGGGCGTGTGAAGAGCTTGATCAATGTGCAAGGGATTGACGAAATAGCTGTGGTTTTTTTTTTCTTTGTTTCTGAAATTTCAGAGTTTCTAACTTTTGTTGACTTTTGAGATTGATGCTGGATCTCAATCTCGAGGTCGAGTCGGCTGAGTCTACTCAGAGCGGACGAGATTCGGCTGCTGCTGCGGGTGGTTCTGGTGCTAATTTGACTCAGATGGATGAATCGGTGACGTCGAACTCATCTGTAGTCAATGCCGAAGCGTCCAGCTGCATCGATGGTGAAGAGGAGCTCTGCTCCACACGCGCCGTCAAGTTTCAATTTGAAATCCTGAAAGGAGGAGGCGGAGAAGAAGAAGAAGAAGACGACGACGAAGAAAGAAGTGCGGTGAGGACTAAGGAGTTTTTCCCTGTTGCTAAAGGTGATGGAAACAGCATGATTTTTCTGGATTCGAGCGCGCAAAGTTCCAGGAGCTCCGTCGATATTTCCTTCCAGAGGGGGAAACAAGACGGGGACTTGGCCGGTGGCGATGCTGCTCGGGTGATGCAGCCACCGTCACAGCCGGTGAAGAAAAGCAGGAGAGGGCCTAGGTCAAAGAGTTCTCAGTATAGAGGCGTCACTTTCTACCGGAGGACAGGCAGATGGGAATCGCATATCTGGTAAATCTACTTCTCATTGATTCATCTTTCAGCTCCAAGCTCGGATTTTGATTTTGTATTAATTCTTCTTTTTCTTTTTTTGTCAATTTCAATTTTCCTGGTTGCAGGGATTGCGGTAAACAAGTTTATCTAGGTATGGATTCTATTGGTTTTACTGATTTCTGCTGTGCTCTTAACTCTCTTATGAAAGCTTAACTTTTGAATTCAACAGGTGGATTTGACACTGCCCATGCTGCAGCTAGGTAATGCCTTATTGGAAAACTATGTTATTTTGTATGATCTAAGTGATCCCTCAGCTGGTTTTTTCATTAAGATAGAATAAGATGTGTGTTTAATAAGCTCTCAATATCTGCTCGTGTAGGGCGTACGACCGAGCCGCTGTCAAGTTCCGGGGTCTGGAGGCTGACATCAATTTCGTTATTAGCGATTATGAAGAGGATCTCAAGCAGGTTTTTGATTACAGATGGTAGAAAATATAGTGAAGGCATGCATGCTTTGATTTGTTCTTATCTGGTTTTTGAAATTTACAGATGGCGAATCTTTCCAAAGAGGAAGTTGTGCAAGTACTTCGGCGACAGAGCTCTGGTTTCTCGAGAAATAATTCAAGGTATCAAGGAGTTGCTTTGCAAAAGATTGGCGGCTGGGGAGCTCAAATGGAGCAGTTTCATGGAAACATGTAATCAGATTCTCTTAGTATCTAAGTTTATGCTTTTACACATGCTTTGTTCTTTGTGGTTTGGTCTTAATGTTGCTTGTCCGCCATTGCTTAAAAGAGTGAAATGCCTCAGATGAAAGCTGGTTCTTTTTCCGTTCATGTGAAGAAGTTTATGATAGAACCATCAGTAGGAATTAGGAAAACCTGTTTGTGACTACGGATTATAACTAGAGATTTTGATGGCTATGAGACATTTGGTATCTATCTTGGGGTGATTGTCATCTGAGCTTACATGCTCTTGGTGATCGTAGATTATGATGAAGTATCCTGAATTGTTGATCTATTAGGAAATTTTGCAATACTAATTGCTCCGATTCTTATGGAATTAGGGCTTGCGACAAGGCAGCCATACAGTGGAACGGAAGGGAAGCTGCTTCCTTAATTGAGCCTCATGCATCCCGGATGATTCCCGAGGCAGGTAATGTATTTGATTGTTAAACTGGTCAATCCTATGCAGTTTTTGCTCTCAGTATGTGAGAAGCTACTATTAACTTGTTAACTTGTTTTCTGATTTCCTTATTTAGCTAATGCTAAGCTCGACCTTAACTTGGGAATCTCTCTTTCACTGGGAGATGGTTCAAAGCCAAAAGATAGGACTCTCCGGCCTCACCATGCCCCTAACAGTATCATAAGTGGAAGGAACTCCAAGGTGCATTTTTCTCTGTCGTGCACCAAATATAGTTTACTTTACTTTACTTTCATATGCGTTTTGCTGCAACCATTACTCGAATGTTGCTTTGTCTATATCTCATCGCAATCTGCAACTCAGAGCTACTTTCCCATTAGCTACCTCGAGTCCTCATGGTTCTTCCTTGATTCATAAAATTCTTGCCCTTCCATTTGATCTATATACACAGATGGACAACCACATGGCTGCAGCTACATGCGATACGCCTTTCAATTTCTTGAAGAGGGGTTCTGAACATCTTATGAACCGGCATGTCATTCCTGCCGCGTTCTTTTCACCCATGGTAAATAACTAAAAACCATACCACACATTCGCTTTATATCAAACTCTGTGTCACTGCAACGCATTTATAAGCTGCACAATCTTCTGTACCTTCTATCCAGATCTAGAACACCTTATGAGATAGACAACTTTAAAACTTAGCAAACTCTGCCCGACCTATGAATAACATGTGCGATAAGTGAACTCAGTTAGATGGTCAGCAGGTAGTTACTGTTGTGATTTTTGGTCAGTTAAGTACTTGAGCAGTGATATCTGTGTTGTTGCTTGTTAGCTCTGTGTTGTGATATCTGCCTCATTAACCTCAAGATTTCAATGTATTTTACACTATTTTCTGCGCTAAATGTTCGATGACTGTCTCCAGGAAAGAACACCAGAGAATGGTTTTATGACGCGTTCTCCTCAAAGCTTCCCAGCCAGGACATGGCAAATGCAAGACCAGTCCAGTGGTGGAACCGCCACAACAGCAACTACATCGCCACTGTTCTCAAATGCAGCATCATCAGGATTCTCACACTCAGCTACACGCCCTCCTTCTTCATCCACTTCGACTCTTCATCCTTCTCAGCCCTTCCTCAATCTGAATATGCCCGGTCTCTATGTCCTCCACCCATCTGATTACGCATCTCAACAACAACAACACCATCTCATGAACAGCTCACAACCACCACCATAGCTTCCTGTTTTGCCAACCAAACTCAAGGTGGGACTTTCTGGCTCAGCACACAAGCTGCAGTTTCCTTCTCCTGTCTAATTCGTTACCCCTACAATCCGAATTTTAATAGAAAGACCCTCTAGGAATTTGAGATGCGTGTAGTAGTATGAAATTTTGATGGATTAAACCTGAAATAAGAATGAGAAATGTTTAGTGAGTAGAAAAATAAGGCATAGTTTCAAATTTGTGTAACATTATTGTCCTTTGTGTCTTCTTCTGCACTTGCAGTCAATAGTTTTCTTAAGGTCCTATAAAACTAGGAGTATTAACATCCTTCTTACGTGAATATGCAGGTTCTAAAACAGCCCTGAAGTTGGAATAACTTGGACCCAACCGTGGAAGGCCAATATGGTGATTTCTCCCAAAATATCTTGTACTATATTGCCACTGTTTGCTTCTCTTTCTTTTTTTTCCCTCTTTTGATTTGTAACATAAAGTGAGGGGGGTAATAACAAATCAGAAACCCAAAATCCATTTGTAATTTTACTATAAACTAATCCGACCCAAAGGAACGGCCTTGTCCGAACAATGCAAGTTAAACGCATTCTATTTGTATGAAGATACTGGGACTGGGAGACTTTTCCCTTCTTGTTGCAGCCACAGAACAAGAGGAGACATATTTGTTTTGTATAGCCAAATAACACAAGGCAACGATTAGATATGATACGCCGACTCTGGAAGGCCAATTTCTCCCAAAATCTAATAAAACTACCATGTTTGCTTCTCTTTGTTTTGATTTGTAAGTTGGTAAGATAAAGTGGGGCAACAACAATATCGAAACCCCAAACCCACTTGTTACTTGACTATAATGTCTTTTGGGATTAATCCAACCCACAGAACGATCTTTGTCCTAACAATGTAAGTACTACTTGTATGAATCAGTTGAAAGACTTTTCTCTAGTTGATCATTGCAGGCAACAAGACAACATGATTTTTGTTGCCAGAGAAAACATATATATAATATTGCTAACACTGTAGAAAAGTCTTAATCAACTTGAAAGCATCTCACACACACCGGTCCTTAGTTATAAACCAAATCCTAAGATATATATGTTTAGCATTGCTAACACAAATTAACACACTCACAAGTCACAGCTGCGACGCATGAGACTCATAAGAAGCCTAATGAAGAGATCATCCACGAATGATGTGGACCTTGATTGTATGAACCAGATTATTACCCGTCTTCTTCACTTCACATACCATTTTATCGGTTGTCTTCACTCCATTCCTTCTGATTACACTTCCAAATCCCATGACAAACACAAAGCCATTCGCCTGCATCCTGATTTTCTTCTCCAACGGCCCGAAATTGTTCGAGATGGGGTCAACGATCGTTATCCGCTCAGGGAAGTTTAAGCCATAGTCCTTCATCACCATAGCCGGGATGTGCTACATTGTAAAACAAACATCATTATTCATTACACATAACATGAAACTGATTTTGATTGATGCATTCACATAAAAAAAACATTATAACCCAAAGATGTTAAATAAGAATGTGAAATGCTCTTTAAACATGCATTTTTTTTTTCTCTTCTTACCAATTGGCTTTTCCTCTTCGGATTTAGGAACACTGTAAAGTACGGGTTTTCTTGATCATCCAAATACCGTCTGTCATCATCATCATCAGGCTCATCGTCATCATCCTCATCCTCAACGTCAACATCATTATCATCAGCATTGTCATCACCGTCAT
Source organism: Noccaea bulbosa (assembly GCA_900406535.1). Taxonomy (NCBI): domain Eukaryota; kingdom Viridiplantae; phylum Streptophyta; class Magnoliopsida; order Brassicales; family Brassicaceae; genus Noccaea; species Noccaea bulbosa. The sequence continues at coordinate 46,898 of OVBJ01000446.1, read as the reverse complement.
CAAGATCTGCAACGTTGTCACTAGCTCTAGCTTCTTCTTCACCATCGGATTCCTCCTTTACCTCGCTGATTAGCTCTGAACTTCTTCTTCTTCTGAGCCTTTTACACATGGTTCGACCGTCGTAGATACAGAAGTAGAAACAACGAGAGCCGTCGAACTCAAACGTCAAGAAATCTCCACCGTTGAGACCTTCCTCCTTTGAGATCCTCTTCCACCCGTTAACGAGAGCGTATCTCTCAACATCATCACCACCGCATTTCCTCAACGCCAGTTTCCAAGTCTTCCCGTAAACACTCCTAACCGTAACATTCCTAGGCAGAGGCTTTGGTAACGAGCTGTTGAAAGAGACGGGAAACTCCTGACAGTAACCCTAAATGTCTCAGTAAACTAGAAATCTACATAACATGTAAAGAAGAAGAAACCCAGAAACTGAAAACAAAAACAGAGTGAAGAGTGTTTTACCAGATCATCTCCGGATTCATCTGGTAAGTAAACTTTGAACAACTTTGAAGAATTTCCTGTTTCCGAATAAATAAAAATCAGAAAAATAGGATACATTGTGAATTGCAATTGAAGAATCAACAACAAGGAAGAGACTAAAGAACAAAACCTTTGTCCATTGTCACCTATTTGCGCTCTTCTCCGGCTCTCAGAAACCTTAAGCTCTTAGCTCTTAGCTCTTTGAGGAAGTGAAGACGGAATCTTTCCTTTTTTTTTTTTTTTTCCAACAACAAAAGTTTCGCAGATCTCAAAGTTTCGTCATATGACATACAAAGCGTAATTAAGAAGGTTTTTCTTCTTTAGTCTTTTGTAGAAAACTTGGAAAAAACAGAGAGGAACCTCTGTTTGAGCGTTTCTAGCTTCAAATGGAAAACAATCCTACTAATAGTATATTTACTCCCTTTTAATAAGTTTAAAATTCGTAAATAACCAAAGTATCACCAAGGCCCACAAACATGAGAAATGGGCCTAAAGTTTAGTCCATTCAATATGGTTACTGTGCAGAAAAACTCCTTAATTATAAGAGAGTTGTTGACTGATTTCAATTCTTGTTCTCTAATACCTTCTATTTATATGAACCTTTTGAGAGACTGTTGTCACTACATGTTGCAGACACACACACAACATAAGGAGATAGATTCGTACAGACAAACATGAGCATTGATTTTGTTGCGAGAGATCTTAAAAGATTTAGGAACTCACAATTTTCATTTCAAACTTCGATAGACCATAGATAAATGTTTTGGTTAATTAAAGAAGTTTAACACCAATTAAAGAGTTATTCAGCATTCTTACATATACTTTTGGTGCTAAGTGATAACACATGGAGCTTTATGAAAGAGCTTCTTCATCCACTTATAACATGGACTTTGATTTCACGAACCAGACCATTCTTCTCCATCTCTAACTCGCAGATCATTTTGTCAGTAGACTTCACTTTGTTCCTCCTGATTATACTTTCGAACCCCTTGATTGTACGACCTTCAACTTTCCTCTTCAACTTCCCAAATGTTTTGGCCAGTGGGTCAACGAGATTGATGAACTCAGGGAAGTGTAAGCCATTGTCCCTAATGACCTCAGCTCGCATGCGCTTCATCACGAATCAAAACATCATAAAAACAAAACATGAAACACACGAAACGCAAAAAAATTAAAAGACACGAGATTACACATTTCTTACCAGATCGATTTTCCTTCGCAGATTCAGGTTCACCTTAAAGAACGGGTTTTTGTCGTTATCAAGATACTGTCTGTCATCTCCACCATCACTCTTGTTCGAGACTTGACAAGAAGACGTTCAAATACACAAGAAAAGAAAGTTAGCGATGCTCAATTAGCTTCACAAAACCAGAGTTTCTTCTACTGTACCTTTCTCTTTTATCTCACTTTCACCATCTTGATCACCATCATCCTCGTCATCATCATCATCATCAATAACTATGACATCTTCACTGGATTTATCTTGATCACCAACACCACCATCATCCTCATCATCATCACTAAAAGCAATGATATCTTGGCCACCAGAATCTTCATCATCATCATCACCATCCTCATCCTCATCACCATCATCATCAGCATAATCATCATCGTCATCGTCATCATCACTATCAATGACTACGATCTCCACACTGGAATTATCATCTTCAGATTCTTCAACATCAGGCTCATCTTCGGTCTCCTTGGTTTTCACTGAATTTGCAAGCCTTTTACACGTGGCGTGGCCGTAAACACAGAAATTGAAGAGCCTCGAGCCATCAAACTCAAACGTCAAGAACTCTCCGCCCTTGAGATCTTCGTCTTTAACGATCCTCTTCCAGCCACCAACCATAGCGTATTTCTCAACATCGCCACCACATTTCCTCAACTTTAGTTTCCAAACTTTCCCGTAAATGCTCCTAACAATCACGTTCCTAGGCAGAGGCTTTGGTAAGCAACTGTTGAAAGAAATGGGTATGTCCTGCATAGGATCTAAGAGTTTTAACCATCTAAAAGAATCTCTACAGATGAACAAAATGTAATAAAAATCCAGAAAACAAAATTAAAACAGAGTGAAGAGAGAAGTGTGTTTTTTTTACCAGATCAGCTCCGGAATCATCAAGTAGGTATACTTTGAAGAACTTTGGAAGACAGTCATCCGAAGAATCATCTGTTTCCAATATTAAAAACAATCAGAATATATATATATATATATGATAGGTTACAAATTGAGAGTCAAGAACAAAAGAAGAGACTAAAGAAGAAAAACCTTTGTCCATTGTCGCCTCTTTGCTCTCTTCTCTGGCTCTCGGAAACCTTAGTTTCTTTGTGGAACTGAAGGTGGAATTATTACTTTGAAAGAGTGAGAGAAAACAAAAATCTACTTTCTTGTTCTCGGATCTCAAGATTTTTAGAGATTTTGCCGTTTGTAGGAGAAAACAGAGGCCGTCCTCTGTTAAACGCTTCTTGCTTCAAACGGGAAAAGAAAACATTAATTATTGGTCCTCCCACTACTTTTTACTAGGGTGCTCCATAAAGTGAACAGATCCGGTTTAAATCGAACCGGTGTTATAATAGAACGAAAACTGTATTCATTTGACTAAAATCCTAAGTTCCCTAAACTAAACTGAAGATGAATATGCAAATAAATGGATACATTCATTCAGTTACATTGACATTTGCACATTGATTGCTATTTTCCTTTAAACGGAAAAAGTCCAAACCACAGTCAAAATTCAACAAAATAAACTAGAGGAACCAAAGTTTAGTGTAGAGTAAGGTTAAGGCCCACAAAATAAGTAATGGGCTTTAAGTCGTCCCAATAAATTTGGTGTAAATGAAGAACGTTAAGGTGGTCAAGAGTCGAGTAAGGAAGGATCAGGTAGTCAATTCACAAGATCCGTCTGGTCCGATCGTCTTTTCTGTCGCCATCTGTTATTTCAATTTCAAGTTTTTCAACCTCTTCCCGCTTACGAGGCCGGAATATTCTTTCAACATCCGCCGATCTATATCCCATTTCCGACCACGAAATTCGCCTATCCGTTTCCGAGTTCCGACGAAGTGTTCTCAGGGTGACGATTTCGGATTTCTCGCTTCTTCAGATCTGGGGCTGCTGCTCCATTCTTAAGGTAAAAGGGGGGTGTGAGAAAACGAAGGCAGTAATGGAGAATGATCTATTAGATATCTCCGGCGAAGATGAAGACAACTGGCTTCTGAATAGAGGCGTTACGTCTTTTGCCGGTGGTAGTTCGAGACGAGAAACGAGTTGTTTTGATTGCTCACCTCTAGAAATCCCTAGATCGAGTCGCGCCGTTCCTCCTCGTCCTCCTCGTCCTCCTTTTTCTCCAATTGGTAAGCGCTTCGATTTCTGGATCCGATTTTAGCTCTGGTAAATTGATTTCTCACTTCTTAAAGTGATTGCTTAAAATGGTTTAACTGCTTAGCCTGCCTGAACTAGTTTTATCACACTCCCACATTCACTGGAATTTCTTCACCGAGTGATTAATTTCTCTCATCCTAGGAAATGTGAATCTGGATTAGTGTACCTTTATACTTTGTTTGAAAAAAAATGGCGATTCGGATGTTCATTACGCAGTGGAAATTTTGTGTGTCAATTCTATTTGCAGGAAGAGTAACAGGCAACAACATGAGTGAGCAGCCGAGCTCTTTTGTTGATACAGAAAATGTAGGCAAGGAGAATAATAGTGGGAACAAAGTTGAATTGCCCAAACTAAGTGTAGAGCGACAACAGATGAAAAAGAAAAAAAAGAATGCAGGATTTAACTTGCGGAAAAGCTTAGCGTGGGATAGAGCTTTTTCAACAGACGAAGGTGACGATTTCTAGACCTCTTTATCTCTTTCTGCGTTAGATTTCTTCTCATGTTTGCCATAAAAAGGTACTAAGATGTGTGATATGATTGTGAGCCAGGTGTTTTGGATTCGGATGAGCTATCCAAAATAACTGAAGGTCTGTTACCTGCCATCCAGGAAGAGTTCAGAGAGTCAACGTCAGCTTCCAAATGTACTAGCTTTTCACCAGGACTACAAGCGCTTGAAGAAAACTTATTTAACGACTTGCCTGTGAATAGTAAAAAGAGAGAGAAGAAGTTTTTGAGTGGCACAGTGTCAAAGTACGCATCACCATCGAAAGCCCAATCTTCGAAGCACGCATCACCTTCTAAACCCCAATCTTCCTTGGTGAGTTTACTAGTCATGAATTTGGAGATACTTTTATGGAGCTAATGAGGGTTATCAGTTGTTTCTCACAAAGTTCTTTATCTAGCAAAAACAATTAATTTTAAGCACATTCTATTGTGATGTCAAATGTCTGCATTATAGGCCCAGCAAAAAGTCATTTCAGCTCAGGATGTGAGGAGCGGTTCCAAACGCAGTGGCTGTCCCCGGCCTCCTCCTTCATCTTCATATCCTTTTCTTGCTTAGAGTACCGGGTGTTAAGGCAATTACTATCCATGCTTTTCTGGTTTTGTTGTTTTCGCTTGTTTACCTTAACTTCATTGAACCCTAAAAAGACCTGCAAATGTGCATACAACAACACAACGTAGGAGGGAGCCGAGCTTTTCTAAAGTTCCTACTACCAAATCTGATTCTCTTACAGTTGCAAACAACATGAAAAGGACTACTCAAAGTCCAAGCAAACCGAAACTAAGCCAACCTACTCAATCAAGTATGTCCACATTCAGTTAGCATATGGAATCTATGCATCTCACATCGTTTTTTTTCTTCTACCATTTTAGGAAATGCCTTTGCAGCATCTTGTTTATATATTGCCTGTTAATCGCATTACCTTGGTTATTTCTTCTGATATGGCAGATAATTCTCAGAGGAGCTTAGGATCCGTAAGCTTCTCTAAAAGCACGTCAAACACCAAGAGTAAAACAAAATCCAGCGTGGCGAGCAAATCTTCAATTCCTAAGCCCTCTCTTAAGCAAGCTAGAAGAAATGTGGTAAAGCTATGCTGCCCTCTGCAAACTGAGATAGCAATTATAATATGCGCTAGAAATCTGCTGCTAAAGTTTTCTTTTCCATCTTCTAATTGAGAGTAAAATATTGCGTTTTCTTGAACTCTAGATCAGCAAAACATCAGAAGTTCCTTCAGTATCCCACTCACGGAGTTCTGTTGTTGGAAAGTCCAACGATTGCCCTATGACTTCATCAGATGTGGCTATGCTTGGTCATGCATCATCCCTTGACTCTGATGTAATTACTATGGACACCTCGTTAGTTCAAAGTTCTTGCAGTAAAGTTGGAAACACGCAGTCTGCAGTTTCACGACTGGGAAAGCCATCAGGTTTAAGAGCGCCGTCACCTTCAATTGGCTATTTCAGTCAGGTATATTATTGAAATATACTGAACGCTGTCTTAACAATGGTTTGTGCTCGCAATATCTCATACTTAATATTCATGATTTTTGCAGTCGGAATCTCAACCATTGCACAGTGCAGGAGACATACATAGTCAGCCTTCTAGGTCTGGTGTTTGTTCAGCTTCACGTGTTTCTTTGATCCCTACCTTTAACAAACCCCAAGTTCCTGAAAAAGTTCCCGGTGTAAACTCCAAGTCAGGAATTAAAAACATTGGCAGTTCAGTTTCAGCGGCAAATCTGTCTGCTCAATCTAAATTCGTCAAACCTTCACAAGAAAGGGTGAAAGTAGACTTGAAAAACACTCGGGAGATAGAATCCGAAGCTGCGTCTTGTTCACTGAGCTCTCAGATAAATGAAAGACTGCAGCATCCATGCATCATTCAAGGTGATACTGGAAAATTATCTCTGGATGATGTAGATAGTTTTACATCTGAAAAGGTTTCTACTGCAAAGTGTGAAAAAGTCCAGAGTAACAGTGAGCTGCCGCCCTCAGGCTGCAAAAAGAATGTACAAGATGGTCATATGTCTGATGATAACAGGGATGAGAAAAGGAAGACTTGCTGGTCAGTAGAAGATTACTGTGCTTTACCGCTGAAACATTGTCCAATTTTCAAAGATTCCATGGATTCTCCGGTGCAGGGTCCTTCTGCCGAGATTAGTCCTTTACTTTCTGGAGAAAAAGATGCGTTGATTGTTAATCATTCTTCTGAGAATGTAGTAAAGCAGCATGAGGTTGTAGATTCCTCCACTGCAGGCCCAGTTTTCCTTGGGGATTTTGCTTCAGTCAAAAGTGATGTAGATGATATATCTTCTTCAGAAAATCCGTTATGCTTTACTGAATCTGTTTTTGTCTCTTCGGGGCCTGCTGAGGCACCAGTTTGTGTTCAATCGCCATGCAACCATCTTGAGGAAAATGCAGCGTTGACCTCTATTCTGTGTGATCACAACATGGTGTGTGATGGTCAAGCTGCATTAGAAACGGAAAAGAAAATTGAAGTAAGCGATGTAAGCGATAGCACCGAGACGTGTGAGGCTGATTTCACCGGTTCATATTCAGATTGCAAAGACTGGCTTAGAGAATCCGCAGAACAGCATTTCTCATGCCAATTAGTCCACGAGGTGAAAGAGGGTGTTAAAGAAATAGATATCTTGACAAGAAACGAAAGGGCAGAAAGTGGTCCTGATATGCAGATAGACTACTTTACTGGTTCTCTTGATGTTGAACAGGAAATGGAACAAGTGGAACTGCTAATGCCTTCCCCTGCTGAAGTTAGGATGGAGAATAAACCTCTGGGATCATCTCATGAACCCTTCCCTGAGAGACTAACATCTGAAGAACAGAAGCAAGACAACTGTTCCAGTGTTGCAGTTACACCTGATGTAAAGGCTGGTTGTGAATTGAAACAGACTGACCAACTTCAAACATCAGATGTTTTTTCTCCAGCAAAAGATGCATCTGCCGCTGTTTTTTCTTATTCAAATAAGGAGCTTGAGGATAACTCAGAGCTAGAAGACATGGATCTGGTTACTGAGTCAGATTCAGATGAGGAGCCTGAGGAAATCACGGAGCTGAGAGAGGTGCATCTGGCTACTGAGCCAGAGCTCATTAGTAACCTCGATGAGTTCTCTGTCACAGACATTCTTAATCAAGAATATCCGGAAGTAGAAACTATCCATACTGCATCGGACCTGTGTGGACAGACTAAAACTCTACCAAAAGGAAATATCAGTTCCTCGGCTTCTACATATGGAGATCACAAGCGTCTAGATGAGGACACAAAAATTTCCAGAATCTCTGAAGGCATGTCGAAGGAAGATTCAACTTCTGGACGCATTGAGCATCACAATGTTGGAAAAGCTAAAATTCAGGCAGATACTGAAAAGAGTTTCAACGCTCATGTTACTAATCAAGATCTCGGCTCTCATGAAGAAGAGGAGGAACAAGTTGTAAAGATATCTCCTGATCTTGTAACATTTGCGACCGGAGAGGAAGAATCAGGAACTCTAGTACCCATGGATGAGGCTTTCTCACCCAAAGACGATATGCAGCCTAATAATGAGTTCAGTTTGTTAAGCGATGACACTTTGACATCAGAAAGCAATGGAGACCGTGCTTCTGAAAGTAGTAGCAGTTGTACGTGTTCATCAGACGGCATACCACTGTAAGTAATTTAACCCAGTCTCCACTAGCGAGCTTTTTCTATTCGTCCAGGTTTTTGTTTTAAGAATTGACTGATAATTCACTGTGTCAACAGGGATGCTAAACTTGAGAAGAAACCTGATCCTATTATTGTAAAGCCTCCAAATGCTGTTCCATTTTCTGACGAGTGGTTAGCTGCAATTGAGGCCGCTGGAGAGGTATAAACATGCATGAAACCATGATATGATTAACTGAAAATCCGTTTGCTTTTATTGCATATGAGATAGAAATTATTTGGCAATACCTCAGCAGATCGCTTCTGTTAAATTTGCAGGAAATTTTAACACTGAAGAGTGGACGTGTACAACACTCACCAACCGACAAATCTTCTCCTGAACCAAGTCCATGGTCTCCGGTATAATCCTCTCTCCCCCTCTCATTACCATTTTCCCGTAAATCTGCATTAAGTGTTGATTAAAGGAAACAACAGTTGAAACGTTTGGGTGATTTTCAGCCAGTGGTGTGACAGATAAACAACACTACGTACGAGGAATTCACCTCTTATTTTTTTCTATAATTTTCACCAACTGATCGAGTAGCTCCATTGCAAGCTTCATATCAAATCTTGAAACTAACTTGAGGAATGTCATTTGTCTTTTGTGATGATCAGGTCAAGAAGAAGAACAATCAAGGAGTAGGACCATATGACTGTACAAAGTATACAAACAAAGGGCTTCCTCCTGTTTTAGACTGAAAACTAGGCTTCTTCTACCTTGACCATTCTTTTCTTTGTTTTTCACCCTTTTACCACATTACTAGGAGACTAAATCTTTGTTGAACACACTCACCTTTTTTTGTATACTTAAGAAATAAAATATGTAGAAAGAACGTATTGTTTTGTTTTTCTGTCTTGTTTATTGCATGAATGGCTTCCATAAGGGCTATTTTTTCTCATTACCTATCATGAGGTTAAATCTTAAATAGATATATATGACAGGACTTGGGACGAATATAAGTGAAATTGTGTTGTCCATTTTTATAATCAATTGTATGACATTAACAAGCTTGGCAACAAATTGACGAGTCATTTAGAGCCTGATCAGGCTATATGGCTCATCGTCATGGACCATGACATATTTGCCTGAAACCGCATCTCTATAGTTGTTTTCTTTCTTCTGTCTTTTGTCTTGTTCAAAACTCTAACAAAAGTATATGATTATTTGTTTACCATACTAAAAATAACTGTGGTCTTGTAGTACATGAATACGAGCACCCTTCTTCCATTCTTTGTATGTGATTGAGTAGTTTTGGTAATAACATAAAATTTCTAAGACTAGAAGATTATGTAGTTGGGTAATTTTGGTAACCGGCCACTGTTTACCGGGTAACGGAAACATACCGGACTGAATATAGAAATAAAATTGGCAAATCGAGGGCAATAAAAACTTTTTTATTAATATTGTTGACAAAAAAATAATACTTTTTATAATTTAACAAGACAGCGACGTGGATCTGGCAGAAATTAAGGGTTAAAAAGGCGATCTCCTCAAAAATCACAGCCATCCATTTTCTCTCTCTCGTTCGAGCTTCCCTTTCCTCATCTCAATCTTCATCTGCAATCTCAATCGATCTTTCTCAATTCGTATGTTCCCTTTTACTCATATTGAATCTCTTCTCGTGGAGTTTGAATCTGCTGAATCTCAAAACCCTAATTCTGTTTCTGTATTTTTTTTTTTGTTCCGGGGTTTTTGTGGGATCATTGGTTTATTAGTTTGGATCCTAAATTGTGATTGAGATTTTGGATTTCGAAAATATTTTTTCTGTGATTATTTTACCAACGATGTGTTTCTTCACTAGTATGTTGACGCATCTCTAATTGAACCGTCTCTGCGCATGCACAGATCGATTCTGTGGACTTCTTCATCGTAGATGCATTTTTGATTCTTATATTCCAAGCATCAATCTGAAAGTTTGAATATTTACAGTAGATTTAAGAATTCTCCTACTTTTTGAATTGGCTGAGATAACTGTCGGGATGAGTGAACATAAACTCTAGGATTTGATCGAGAACATACTGAATCTGCATTTAATCGTATTTCTTCCTATGTTGAGTGAAGTTTCCAGCAACAGTATTGTTTATCAAAATTTTGTAGATGGCGGAACCGTCAAACTGTAGCCTTTTAGATTTTAATCAAGTTTGGTTGTTGAACTCGTAGTTTGGCTTTTGCTTGTATTTTATCTGATGATATATTTTATATGCATGTGGCCTTAACTTTTATGATTAACGTATCTCATTATCTTTCTTCTAGACCATCATGAGTGACCATGGAGAGAAGACTTGTCCACTGTGTGCTGAGGAGATGGATCTTACTGATCAGCAATTGAAGCCTTGCCAATGTGGCTATCAGGTCTTGGCATCTGCCTTCATTTCCCGTAAATTGTAATTTTTTACATGCAACTGCTTAGTCTTAGAATTGACAAAAAAAGGGAGAACATTTTTGCTTATTGCAATGTTCAATAACATTAATCACCATATCCAGCACAACCACTTAGGTTAAGATATACTTTTCTTGGTTTAACCCAGAGTTTCTGAGTCGGTTTATCTGCAAAGCATGAAGAATAGAATATATATGTGATAAGCAATGGCTTAGTGGAATCATGTAGACATTGACCAATGATCTTTGTTTTTTTTAAATAATTTTGTGTGTGTGATTTCAGATATGTGTTTGGTGTTGGCATCACATAGTGGACATGGCAGAGAAAGATCAAATAGAAGGGCGTTGTCCAGCTTGTCGCACTCCATATGACAAAGAAAAGATTGTAGGGATGACTGTTAATTGCGACAGGTTTGTGATATGATGCTTGATACGCAATCTTTTTTGGCGAATTTAATTTTACTGTGGGACAATCTTTTTCCAATTTCTTTTGCTGATGGATTTTTTGTACATTTACCTGCACACAGTCTGGCCTCTGAAGGCAACATGGAGCGTAAGAAGATTCAAAAGTCAAAATCTAAACCTTCTGAAGGGAAAAAGCAACTCACCAGTGTGCGAGTCATTCAAAGGAATCTTGTTTACATTGTCGGGTTGCCCCTTAATCTAGCAGATGAAGATGTATGAGAACTCTCTCATCCAAACCCTTTTAATCATTTCTTTGTGGGTTGCTCTGTGACTATTTCTTCATTTTCTTTCAGCTACTCCATCACAAAGAGTATTTCGGTCAGTATGGAAAAGTTCTAAAGGTTTCAATGTCCCGAACAGCATCTGGTGTCATCCAACAATTCCCAAACAATACATGCAGTGTGTGCGTTTCTGTCAACCAAATTTTCCTCATATCATGAATTCCTTTGACTCTTGCTTGGCATTATTGGCATAATAATTTGTATCATCCCAGGTATATTACTTATGCAAAAGAGGAAGAGGCTGTTCGCTGCATTCAGGCTGTTCATGGGTTTATCTTGGATGGTAAAGCACTGAAGTAAGTTTTGCCTAGCTTCCATTTTTTGTTTGAACGATATGGATACTGTTTTAAAAAAAAAAAAAAATCATTATCTGAACGGTCATATGTGCATTCTACACGTATTGTAGGGCCTGTTTTGGGACAACCAAGTATTGTCATGCATGGCTGAGAAATGCGGTACGTCTTCCATTGATTCTTCTTATTCTGATCTCTGGCTCCCTGAGTTGTTCTTTGGGCTACCTCCTTTCAGATAATAGTAGAAATTGATTTTTTTGGAGTGATGAGTTGCATTATTGAATATCCAGGCTTGCGTCAATCCTGATTGTCTCTATTTGCATGAGGTTGGTTCTCAAGAGGATAGTTTCACAAAAGACGAGGTCATATCTGCTTATACAAGGTATTGTTATCATCTAAAGTTTTACAATTCTATCTTACGTACATGATTGTTCTCTTTCGTGGTTCCATTATTTTTAAGATGGGTAATATGATTGTTGGTCTAGTATTTTTGGATGATTAGTTAAGTGTTATAGTAATTTTGAAGGAGTAGAGTTCAGCAAATCACTGGAGCAACAAATATTATGCAGTACCATTCAGGGAGCATGCTACCTCCACCACTAGATGCTTATTCTAGTGACAATTCTTCTACAAAACCAATTGTAAAAGTTCCTTTAACTGTAAGTTCAGTTGCATCTCAGCTTTCCCTTCACATGTGTTCCAATAATATGCCTTCTTAACTAGTTTTCTGAGTTTAATAGTTTCATGTCTTGATTTATTGTATATGAGCAGAATGCAGCAAGTGTTCCCAGGTATTCTCCACCTAGTGGGAGCGGGAGCTCTAGCAGATCCACTGCCCTTCCTGCTGCATCGTCATGGTAAGTTTTCACTTGCTGTTTCTTATGTGAATTTTTTAGACTGTTTAATTTAATATCACAGGGACTTCCTGTTGCAGGGGGGCACATATTGCAAACCAGCAGTCTTTAGCAACTTCGGTTACCTCAAATGGATCAACATCAGTAAATGGAACTTTGCCCTTCTCTGCTGTTGTTGCAAACACAGTTCATGGGCCTGTGTCCTCAAGTGACATTCTTAAAAGACCGTATCTCAAAGATGAAAGCCAAACTGTTGCTGACAAAAGCACGCATACTGTGTTGAAGCCTTTGCAGCATAGTGTTGAGGTTGATTTTGGGTCCAAGAGAACTATCTCATCTGATAGGGATCCTACTAGCAATTGGTTATCCAGTTCAGTAGACTCTTCCTACGATGGCAGAGGCACTGACAAGGCTTCAGCTACTGTGAACTCGTTTGACGATTCAAATGAAGCTGTAGAAGATGTCCCTACTGTGAACAACTTGTCGGTTGGTGTTTCACGCATGGGGATAACTACGAATTCTGTGGATGAACGACCTGATATTCCAATGGAGATTGGTAGTCATTGTGATCAAGGTTCTATTAGACAGCCTGGTCATGAAGTATCAAAGTTGCCACATGTAGAGCAATGTAGGATGGATAGCTATATAAACACTGATAAGAAAGCTATCCCATCAGAAAATGGGCTCCCCAGCACAAGGCCAGAGTGGGATTGGAGATCAGATTTGCAATCCCAGATGCAAGTTAACTCAAAATTGGAAGCGGAGGATGTATCATCATATGATAGCCAACGGAAAGGCCCTGAAGAAGATATTATGCACTCGCGGTTTCTGTCTAATTCGTCAAGTTCCATCTTAGATTCAAATAATTTGGCTTCTCGTTCTCCCCTGCCGTTTGAAATCTCAGGTGTGAACGATTCTCATTCGAGGTTCGCTTTGGATAGAGGCAGCGATAGATTGCATGTTCCAAATGGATTTGGTGAGAAATCCATGTTCAATGTGGAGCACTCTCTGTTTGCCAATGAAGGCAGGAACAAAGTTCACAATGCAGATGATGATATTACCTCAAACATTTTGTCACTCGACTTTGATCCATGGGATGAAACCTTGACTTCTCCCCACAATCTGGCTCAGTTTCTTGGTGAAGTTGACCAGCGATCTTCTACTCTTAAACCGTCCAACCTCCTGAAGCAATATAACAGCCAGTCAAGATTTTCTTTTGCTCGGTATGAAGAATCTAGTAATCAAGCATGTGGCAGTGAGAACCATAGCCTTTATGGGCAGCTGTCAAGAGATAAGCCTATTCAGGAGTCTTTAGCGAGCCGAGATATCTATCAAAATAATCTCGGGAGTCTAAATGGATTTGCTTCAAACTACTCTGGTGGATCGGAAAACTATGCTGCTAGTCCTTTATACTCTTCGTACAAGAATCCTGGTTAGTATTATATAGTGCATTCCTTTCCGTTGTTTCTTGTTTGGATCTTTTTTTCTAACCGTTGTCCTTTTGCAGTTTCACGACCTCAAGTATCTGCTCCTCCAGGATTTTATGCTCCCAGTAGGTTACCTCCTCCTGGCTTCTCATCACATGATAGAGTGGGCCTATCTTCAGATACTGCACCAGGTATTTCTTTTCTTCTGTTGTGGTAACCTACTGGACTAAAATAAATATTTGTATCGTACAGGCTGATGCTACGGACTAAAACGTATTGTGCACTTGTTGTATCTTAGGAACTAGTTTTCTTGACTCTACCTCCTTGTTGAGGAATGCTTATCAAGTACAGCCTCCAGTTGGTAATCCGAGTGGTGCAAATGATCTCGAGTTTGTGGATCCTGCAATTTTAGCTGTGGGAAGAGGGATGGTAAATGCAGACTTGGATATGAGATCAGGATTCTCATCACAACTGAACTCCTTTGAAAACGAAACAAGACGGCAAATGTTAAGGCAGCAGTCTATCTCTGCTGCACAACAGCAAGTGAATGGGTTTCACCATGATCTCAGAAACTTATCTCCTTCGCTTACCACCGATCCTTACGGATATAATTCAAGGCTAATGGATCATCAGACACAGGGAAGTAGCTTATCTGCCTTCTCACAGCTCCAGAGACAACAACAACAACAACAACAACAACAACAACCATCTGAAAATTCAATCTTGTCTAATGGTCACTGGGATAAGTGGAATGAAGGCCAAAGTGTGAACTCTCAAGGTATCGCTGAGCTTCTTAGGAATGAGCGGATGGGATTTAATGGGAGCCTATACAACAACGGCTATGAAGAACCCAAATTCCGGATTCCAAGCCCTGGAGATGTGTATAATAGGACATATGGGATGTGATTGTGGCATGAAGAGAGGTTTCTCTGCTTTGTTGTATTTGCTCTGGTTGATCCCAAGTGTGCTGGAAGAATCATACACCAAAACTTGCTTCGGCTGCTGCGCATATAGAATCAGTTGTCAGACTAAAGATGCGTGGCTCCAACATAGAGATTTCCCAAGAGCAATTTTGAACTTCGAAGGTACTGAATTTATTCTACAATGTTTGGGTTTAGGCTAATACATAGGATCTGATTGTAAATATGGGATTACTAAAGATGAGTTCTCTTATGCAGAAGCGAAGACGTTGAAGTCTGGGTTGCCTTGTATGTGATTTGATTTCTGCAGATTGGTTTGGTGGGGATTATGGCAAAATGTGGATGCTGCATGTAAAGGTCCAAACGATAACAGAGGTCTAAGTTTTGCCCCAATCTGATGTTGTTTTTTCATTCAAACTTGTAAATACATTTAGTTTTGAAAAACAGTATAGGTTTTTTCATTTTGTTATACATCAGATTGTTTACATAATAAAAACCCCCAAAAAACGCAATATTACTGTTGAATTATATTTTTCATCGATTAAAGTTTTTATCCAACATTTCTCGGAGCGAGAACTTCCACGTCCAGAAACAAATTATCGAGCCAGTTCAGTAAACTAATCTTACTTGTCTTAAGTACAAAAAGTATGATCATGATTCATGAACGGTGAACACAAGTGAACATGTCGTGTGCATTGTCTAAATCAATTCCGTGACATTTACAATCTTGGCACCGAATTTGCGAGTCATTAAAGGCTGATCAGGCTGTATAGCTCATCGTACAGGTTTGCATGAAACCGCATCTCTAGAGTTGTTGTCTTTGTTATGTCATTGTCTTGTTCGAATCTCCAAGTAAAGTATCATACTATCATCATATGTCTTTCGGTCTTCTTCATTGCTGTAATCTCGGCTGGTAGAGAAGTAAATAATAACGAGTTATTGAGATTCTTCTTTAAGCAAACAAGCCGTTACCGCGGTAATATAACGGGAAGTTCAAGCGGTCGAAGCCCTTAACTAATCTCCTTTTTGTTTTGATGGCATGTCGACAACTCGACATCAATGATCAATCCTTCTTTATTTTTACGGTCAACAAAGTAATTAATTATCATTTATCGGTCCACTCAGTTTCTTATTTAAATACTTTAAAACTTCCATTAGCCATCTCCATGGTTTTTAATTATAAGGTCAATTTGCATATTACCAACATGACATTATGGGTCTAAATGGTAACCGATGAATGTTGCTGAATGCAGAATCTGGCTGATTAGTTAGTAATATGAATGGTAACAGCTGAATGTTGCTGAATGTGAAATGTTGCTGAATGCGGAATAAATTATTTGCGTAACAGTATAATAAAATATTTATCCAATTAAATTATTAAAATAATTAAAAACTTATATTTGTGAAATAACTAAATAATAGTTAGATAAAATAAATTATTTAAAATATATAAACTTAATTTTTTTATTCATAATAGTTTATTAAAAATCAAAGCTAAAAAATAAAAATATCCATTTAAAATTATAATATTTTATAATTACCAATTTATTAATGAAATTCATCATTAATTTGTTTTCTATTGTTCTTGCACAAAGTTTATGTGTTATAGCTATTTATAAATCTAGATTTGATATAATTATTATTAAATTTATTTTAGACTAAAATAAATTTTATTTCATATATTTTTGTTACATGGATCCATAATATTTTTTCATAGAAGCTCTATGTTAGTTTTTTGTGGCATAATTTAAAAAAAGAAAAAATATTTGACAATTCTTCAACAATTCCACAACAATTCCACAAATGCAACTGGTGTTTAAAAAATAAAATTCTTCCACATTCCTCATGATTCCACATTCCACATGTTAGACCCTATAGCTCTTATTTAGTTACAAGATAACCATAACAGGTTAGGGGAGACTTTGGAAATTTACCTTTGGATGTCAGCAAAGAGTTGAGCACGGTGTTTTATGAAAATATCAAGTTTTTTATTCATATGAAGTGGTATGTATTTTATTTAGTGAACATGTCATGTCATTTATATTAACGTTATGTGTATATTTTAAAATAATTTTATGAAAATAAGCATATCATTTGTTTATTTTATATCGTCTTTTTGAGCACTGTTTAATAAAATGCCATAATTATATCCATGCTTAAAATCTGACTATTTTTTTAAACTATGATTTAGTCACAGGTTGCCTATAAACCGTCCACTATTCACCGGTTGACGAAAACCGAACCGGCCTGAGTATAGTACTTGTCTCCTAGAAATCGCAGCCATCCATTTTGTCTCTCTCTCTCTCTCGCTCGCTCGCAATCTCCAGCTTTCGTTCGAGCTTCCCTTTCCTCATCTCAATCTTCATCTGCAAATCTCAATCGAGGATGGTGGTTTCTCCGGGGCTGCTCAGAAATGGTTCAGGTCACTTTTCCGTCCAGTGGCTTCTTTGCTCATCTTGATCGCTGCGCTTCTTATTTTGGTATTCACTATTCAGTTTCGATTTATAGGCTTAATCCGATTGGCTCGTCCCCAAATTGGGATGCAGAAAAGCAATGGCTTCGGACCAAGTAGCTTCAAGTTTTCCAGGGATTCGGTAATGCCATCTTTCTAATTACATATTCCAGGAACATGTCAGTCAGCTTTGCGAATAACCCTGTCGTGTTCGCTTGTTCTAGACTCTCAGTGGGAGAGTTAGCTACAGCTATAAGCATGTGGGAGGCTATGTATCGGCAGGAAGCCCGAGCTTCAATGAGGAGCTGCCCGAAGACCCCTTATGGTTGAGCCTTGTTAGGGACATTGTCTGGTATGTGATTTCTCAAAGAAAGCGCTTTTCGTCTTGATTCTGATTATGTTGTTAATCTCTACCCTCTTGTGTGTGTGAAAGGAGCACGAGATCTCTCTTGTCCTTTATGGCTGAGCAACCGAGGCAGCTGAAATTCATAGAGTGGCCGAGTTTTACAAGCACGGTAATGTCATGTGCTCTGTGTACATCTTGAGTGTTGTTGTTGATCAGGAGCAGTTTTCTAACTTTTGTGCTTTGTGTTTTGGTTAAACACAGCTAAAGACTGCCACACTGAGTCTCTTTCTTGTAGCTGTCTTCATTGTTGCGCTGTCGTCGGTGGACTCTGCTCTTTGTTACATATTGGCTTTGATCTTGAGGAAAGCCCCATGAGAGCAGAGCAATGCCATTTATATTTCTTACAAGGAGAGTGCTCATGTTTTTACTCTTTCTTTGTATTCTTTAGGTTTCGACTTACAAGATGTACCCAATCAAACTCGGCTCTTTGATAATGGTAACAAAACATACACATAAGAGTATATATATCTCCATCAAACCATAAATCTGAAGATAGACTAGTGAATGGTTGGTTTACAAGTAAACAAAATAACAAACTGAAAGCAGAGGAGGTCCTTGAAGCTACTTGTGAACAACAGCAGCATTGCCTATGGAGAGGTAGAGAGTGACCTTACAGTCTTGAAAACCTCTGCATTTGCATACCGCAGATTTGTTCTTGGGTCCACATATGGTGCCTATCACACAAAGATCTCACATAGATATTAAGTTTTTATCCATCCATCCATGAGAGTGAAACTCTAGACATAGCTTGATTTGGGGTACCTCATATCCAGTTATATCGCAAATTCTATTGCATGGTTGAGTGGATGGAGGCGACTCAATGTTCGTAGCTGCACACATCAATCAACCATTATTATTTTGTTTACCAACCATTTACTACTTTAACCAAAACACAAAGCACAAAAGTTAGAAAACTGCTCCTTGATCACAAAAATTGCAGTGTGTGCGCTTCTACTATTTAATATAACGCCATAATTATATATGACAAAACCATGCTTAAAATCTGACTATTTTTTTTAACTATATGATTTATTCACTTATTTATTTACCTACAAATATTTTGTGTAGTTTAGACCATGAATACCCTTCGTTATGGTTAATTAAAATTGGTAATAACATAAAAAAAAAATTAAGACTAGAAGATTTTATGTGGTTGTGTAGTTTTGGTAGTAAAATCAAAAGTTTGGTAATATAATAAGATTGCCTATAAACCGGCCCTTATTCACCGGTTAACGAAAACCGAACCGGCCTGAGTGTAGTAATAAAAAGTTTTTAGAACGTGGATCTGGCAGAGAAACCAAGGGTTAAAAAGGCCATCTCCTAGAAATCACAGCCATCCATTTTGTCTCTCTCTCTCTCTCTCTCTCTCGCTCGCAATCTCCAGCTTTCGTTCGAGCTTCCCTTTCCTCATCTCAATCTTCATCTGCAAATCTCATTCGATTTTTCATTCGTATGTTCCCTTTAACCTCTTGTTGAATCTCTTCTCGTGGAGTTTGAATCTGCTGAATCTCAAAACCCTAATTCTGTATCTGTTTATTTTTTTGTTTTTGTTACGGGGTTTTTGCGGGATCATTGGTTAATTAGTTTGGATCCTAAATTGTGATTGAGATTTTAGATTTCGAAAATGTTTTTTCTGTGATTATTTACGGACGATGCGTGTTTCACTAGTCCGTTGACGCATCTCTAATTGAACCTTCACGGCGCATGCACAGATCGATTCTGTGGAGTTTTTCCATTTAGATGCATTTTCTGATTCTTATCTTCCTACTATTGATCTGAAATTTCGAATATCTGGAGTAAATTTAAGTGCTTTCCTACTTATTGAATTAGCTGAGAATTATAACTCTGTTGTGATGAGTGAACATGAACTCTAGGATTTGATCGGGAATATGCTGAATCTGAATTGAGCCGTATTTCGTCCTATGATGAGTGAAGTTTTCGGCCAAAAAATTGTTTATCTATGCGGAAGCTAACAATCTAAATGCGAATTCGGGTTTCCACATGCGATACGTATCAGAATTCGTCAAACTTTAGCCTTTTAACTTTTAGTCAAGTCTGGTGGATGTGCTCATATATTTATACTTTCTTAGCCTGTGGTCTTAACTCTTATGATTAATGTATCTCATAATCTTTCTTCTAAATCTAGACCACCATGAGTGACCATGGCGAGAAGACTTGTCCACTGTGTGCTGAGGAGATGGATCTTACTGATCAGCAATTGAAGCCTTGCCAATGTGGCTATCAGGTCTTGGCATCTGCCTTCCTTTTTACGTAAATTATAATTTTTTTTACATGCAGCTGCTTAGTCTTAGAATTGACAAAAAAAAAAAAGGGAGAACATTTTTTGCTTATTGCAGTGGTCAATAACATTAATCAGCACAACCGCTTAGGTGAAGATATATTTTTCTTGGTTTAACCCAGAGTTTCTGCGTCGGTTTACCTGAAAAGCATGACGAATAGAATATATATGTGATAAGCAATGGCTTAGTGGAATCATGTAGACATTGACCAATGATCTTTGTTTTTTTTTAATAATTTTGTGTCTGTGATTTCAGATATGTGTTTGGTGTTGGCATCACATAGTGGACATGGCAGAGAAAGATCAAATAGAAGGGCGCTGTCCAGCTTGTCGCACTCCATATGACAAAGAAAAGATTGTAGGAATGACTGTTAGTTGCGACAGGTTTGTAATATGATGCTTGATACGCAATCTTTTCGCCGAATTTAGTTTTGGTATGGGACAATTTTTTTAACTTTCTGTTGCTGATGGTTTTTGTCTACAATTACCTGGTCACAGTCTTGCCTCTGAAGGCAACATTGAGCGCAAGAAGATTCAAAAGTCAAAAGCAAAACCTTCTGAAGGGAAAAAGCAACTCACCAGTGTGCGAGTCATCCAAAGGAATCTTGTTTACATTGTCGGGTTGCCCCTTAATCTAGCAGATGAAGATGTATGAGAACTCTCTCATCCAAACCCTTTTAATCATTTCTTTGTGGGTTGCTCTGTGACTATTTCTCCATTTTTCTTACAGCTACTCCATCGTAAAGAATATTTCGGTCAGTATGGAAAAGTTCTAAAAGTTTCCATGTCCCGAACAGCATCTGGTGTCATCCAACAATTCCCAAACAATACATGCAGTGTGTGCGTTTCTGTCAACCAAATTTTCCTCTTATCATAAATTCCTATGCCTTTGGCTTGGCATTATTTTTTTCGTCTGATACTAGTTTTTATCATCTCAGATATATTACTTATGCAAAAGAGGAAGAGGCTGTTCGCTGCATTCAGGCTGTTCATGGGTTTATCTTGGATGGTAAAGCACTGAAGTAAGTTTTGCCTAGCTTCCTTTTTTTGTTTGAACGATATGGGTACTGTTTTAAAAAAAAAAAAAAATATTATCTTAACGGTCATATGTGCATTCTACATGTATTGTAGGGCCTGTTTTGGGACAACCAAGTATTGTCATGCATGGCTGAGAAATGCGGTACGTCTTCCATTGATTTTTATTATTCTGCTTTCTGGCTCCTTGAGTTGTTCTTTTAGTTACCTTCTTTCAGATTATAGTTGCAACTGATATTTTTTGGAGTGATCAGCTGCATGTTTTTTGTTTCCAGGCATGCGTCAATCCTGATTGTCTCTATTTGCATGAGGTTGGCTCTCAAGAGGATAGTTTCACAAAAGATGAGATCATATCTGCCTATACAAGGTATTCTTATCATCTTACAATACCGTCTTACGTACATGATTGTTCTTTTCCGTTGTTCCGTTATTTTTAAGATCTTAGACATGATTGTTGGTCTAGTTTTTTTGGATGATTGTTAATTCTTATATTAATTTTGAATGAATAGAGTTCAGCAAATCACTGGAACAACAAATATTATGCAGCACCATTCAGGGAGCATGCTACCTCCACCACTGGATGCTTATCGTTGTGACAATTCTACTACAAAACCAATCGTAAAAATTCCCCCAACTGTACGTTGTGTTAAATCTCAGCACTCAGCTAATGAAATCCTTTCAGTTTGCTGGGCGTAATAATTTCATATCTTAAATTTATTTTATATGAGCAGAATGCAGCAAGTGTTCCCAGATATTCTCCACCTAGTGGGAGCGGGAGCGGGAGCTCTAGTAGATCCACCGCTCTTCCTGCTGCATCGTCATGGTAAGCTTTCACCTACTGCTTTTTATGTGAATTCTTTTGACTGGTCAATCTAATAAAAATGAGGACTTCTGTTACAGGGGGACAAATATTGCAAACCAGCAGTCTTTAGCAACTTCGGTTACCTCAAATGGATCTTCTGGTATACAAAGATCAACATCAGTAAATGGAACCTTGCCTTTCTCTGCTGTTGTTGCAAACGCAGCTCATGGGCCTGTATCCTCAAGTGACATTCTTAAAAGACCGTCTCTCAAAGATGAAAGCCAAACTGTTGCTGACAAAAGTAAACCTAATGTGTTAAAGCCTTTGCAGCATAGTGTAGAGGTTGATTCTGGGTCCAAGAGAACTATCTCATCTGATAGGGATCCTACTAGCAATTGGTTATCCAGTTCAATGAACTCTTCCAATGCTGGCAGAGGCACTGACAACGCTTCAGCTACTATGAACTCGTCCGAGGATTCAAATGAAGCTGTAGAAGATGTTCCTATTGTAAGCAACTTGTCGGTTGGTGTTTCACGCATGGGGATAACTACGAATTCTGTGGATGAACGTCCTGATATTCCATTGGAGATTGGTAGTCAGTGTGATCAAGGTTCTATTAGACAACCTGGTCATGAAGTATCAAAGTTGCCACAGTTAGAGCAATGTAGGATAGATAGCTCTATAAACACTGCTAAGAAAGCTATGCCATCAGAGAATGGGCTCCCCTGCACAAGGCCAGAGTGGGATTGGAGATCAGATTTGCAATCCCAGATGCAAGTTAGCTCAAAATTGGAAGCGGAGGATGTATCATCATATGATAGCCAACGGAAAGGCCCTGAAGAAGATATTATGCACTCGCGGTTTCTGTCTAATTCGTCAAGTTCCATCTTAGATTCAAATAATTTGGCTTCTCGTTCTCCCCTGCCGTTTGAAATCTCAGGTGTGAACGATTCTCATTCGAGGTTCGCTTTGGATAGAGGCAGCGATAGATTGCATGTTCCAAATGGACTTGGTGAGAAATCCATGTTCAATGTGGAGCACTCTCTGTTTGCTAATGAAGGCAGGAACAAAGTTAGCAATTCACAGGATGATACTATCTCAAACATTTTGTCACTGGACTTTGATCCATGGGATGAAACCTTTACGTCTCCCCACAATTTGGCAGTGTTACTGGGTGAAGTTGATCAGCGATCTAGTACTCCTAAACCTTCTAACCTCCAGAAGCAACATAACAGCCAGTCCAGATTTTCTTTTGCTCGCTATGAAGAATCTAGTAATCAAGGATTTGGCGGTGAGAACCATAGTCTTTATCGGCAGTTGTCAAGAGATAAGCCTATTCAGGAGTCTGTAGCGAGCCGAGATATCTGTCAAAATAATATTGGTAGTCCAAATGGATTTGCTTCAAACTACGCTGGTGGATTGGAAACCTATGCTGCTAGTCCTTTATTCTCTTCGTACAAGAATCCTGGTTAGTATTATATAGTGCATTGCTTTCCGTTGTTTCTTGTTTGGATCTTTTTTTCTGACTGTTAGTCTTTTTGCAGTTTCACGACCTCAAGTCTCTGCTCCTCCAGGATTTTCTGCTCCCAGTAGGTTACCTCCTCCTGGCTTCTCATCTCATGATAGAGTGGGCCTATCTTCAGATACTGCATCAGGTATTTATTTTTCTTCCATTCTGGGGTAGCTTAGAGTGCGACTGATTCTACGGACTAAAACTATTGTGCACTTGTTGTATCTTAGGAACTCGCTTTCTTGACTCTACCTCCTTGTTGAGGAATGCTTATCAAGTACAGCCTCCAGTTGGTAATCCGAGTGGTGCAAATGATCTCGAGTTTGTGGATCCTGCAATTTTAGCTGTGGGAAGAGGGATGGTAAATGCAGACTTGGATATGAGATCAGGATTCTCATCGCAAATGAATTCCTTTGGAAACGAAACAGGACGGCAAATGTTGAGACAGCAGTCTCTCTCTGCTACACAACAGCAAGTGAATGGGTTTCACCATGATCTCAGAAACTTATCACCTTCGCTTACCACCGATCCTTACGGGTATAGTTCAAGGCTAATGGATCATCAGACACAAGGAAGTAGCTTATCTGCCTTCTCACAGCTCCAAAGACAACAACAACAACCATCTGCAAATTCAATAATGTCTAATGGTCACTGGGATAAGTGGACTGAAGGCCAAAGTGTGAACTCTCTAAGCATGGCTGAGCTTCTTAGGAATGAACGGATGGGATTTAATGGAAGCCTATACAACAACGGCTATGAAGAACCCAAATTCCGGATGCCAAGCCCTGGAGATGTGTATAACAAGACCTATGGGATGTAATTGTGGCATGAAGGGAGGTTTCTGCTTTGTTGGATTTGCTCTGGTTGATCCCCAAGTGGTTGGAAGAGTTATACTCGAAAACTGCTTCCTCTGTGCATGTAGAATGAGTTCTCTCGCATCAAAGATGCAGGGCCCCCAACGTAGACTCCCCAAGAGCATTTTTGAACTCCAAAGGTACTGAATCCTTATTATTCTGTAATGTGTGGTTTTGTCATAGGTTCTGATAGTATATGTATGCGATTAGTAAATATGATTTTGGTTCTTTTATGCAGAAAGCAAAGATGTGGAAGTCTGGGTGCCTTGGCTTTGATTTGATCTGTGCAGATTGGGATGGTCGGAATTCTTGCAAAATGTGGATGCATGTAAAGGGTCGGTTTCAAATGTTGACAGAGGTCCAAGTTGCCCCCTAATTTTTTTTCCTTGTTCAAATATACATTGTAGTTCTGAGAAACAGTATAGATTTTTTCAATGTTCAAAACATCAGATTATTTCATAGCAAAACCCAAAAAATAAATTAAAAACGAAGTTTTTATTTCTTGAGCTATATTATTATCCTTTTCGCATTTTTCTTATAATATTAAGAATTACTTCAACTTAGAAAACATCTTTCGACTGAAACAAATGTAGTAGTTTAATGGTTATCAAGTAATCTGTTTCAATAATGTCACTGCGACAGTAGGCTTTCTATCTTTTTTTATCTAACATCTATTCTCTCGGAGCTACAACTTCTACTTCCAAAAGCAAATTGTCGAACAAGTTCAGTAAACTTATCTACTGCACGATTCATGACAATGTTATATCAAACTTGGATCGGTATAGAACACACGACTACTTTGAGACAAAGCCATAGGGATAATCGTTTTAATTATTATTTTCTTAATATAAAATCAATCACGGCTTAACAAACTTCATACAAGATTTCTGTAGTTACCATAAAATCGAATCTAACGCATCAAAATCTGATCAATCTGAGCACAGTAACTTTGTTTGAGACACGAACTAGTCTACGAAACTTGAATGGTTGACTCCAAGATGTTTGCAATGCTACTTCCGTGAGACCTACGCAAGAGATGGAGAAAAGGCATCAGTTTCTGCACCAGATCCCAAAACAGATCGATCCTAGTCATCTGCGTGACTCTCAGTGCCTTGGCAACCACGAAACTCCCAAACTCATTCCTCGCCAGCCTCATCAACCTGTCTCCATCGCACTCCAAAAGCTCCACAACCACGACGAGCATAGACTCCTCCGCCTCCACAAGCTTCTCCACGATGTAGCTCCCATACTTCTTAAACGACAGATCAACGCAGTGGCCACAGAGATTTGCAGCGACGTTATGCGTGCAACGCAAGTCATACAGTTTAAGAACGTGTTGGACCACAAAGTTCCCTGAGGCATCATTGCTTAGGCATAGAGCGTTTTGCGCGACTACGTCTAGTAGCAGATTTCTGTAGAAAGGATCATCCGAGTCGGTAATGATCTCGTTGAGGGCGATGCAGCCGTATTGATCACGCGCTATGTAAAGCGCGTAGTGGAGAATGTGCTCGTACATAGCATATTTCTTCTCCTGGTCGAAAACGACCATGGCTCGTATCGCCACGTACGACGCGTACTTGTCCGTCACGATCTCGAGGAAACAGCGCAAGATAGCGGCGTAGAAGAAGGCGTCCACGTCATCTGATATCCCGAGGAGCTTCTGCACGCGTCTCGACCCGTACTTGTTTCTGACAATCTCCGTGAAGTAACCGGAGTCTGACGTCAGCAAAGACGCCATCAGAGGAAGCTCTATTCGGTCTAACTTTGAGATCTTGTCTTTAAACTGAGCCATACCTTCCCCGCTAGTCATTAGGTCGAACAGCTCGTTCAAGCGCGTGCCTCTTACGGCGGAGGCGCGTGCGATGAATCCAGGAGGAGGAACGGAAGCCGAGATTCCTTTTGAGAAACTGAGATCGGGTAAAGCGTTGAACATAGTCGACATTGAGAACGAGTTATTGGCTATCGACATCGTACAGAAATCAGTCTTGATTAGAAAAGAGATTATTAATTATTATAAGTTTTCTGGAGAAGCAAGTGTTAGAGATATTTTTTGTGGGATTACTTGTTGGATCTGTGATTTGTGAGGGTGGGTGGTGATATATATTATTGATTATATGAAAGTGAATTGTATTGTGCTCTAGAGTTTCGATCAAACGATCAAACTCTCATTGTGCTTCTTATTCAAGTATAGACCTCTAAATCATTTATTTTAAAAAAAAAAAA
>OVBJ01000446.1:0-20550 GCA_900406535.1 Noccaea bulbosa | reverse complement strand
TTTTATTTTTCGTTTTCTCAATCTTCATTAAAAAAAAAAAAAAAAACTTATTCTTTCCTTAGAGCTTAATCTCCTTCTCCAAGCTTCAAAATCTGCTGCAACTCAACCATAGAAGGATGCATCACAACGACATCTTCCATCTGCTCTCCTTCCTTAGCAGCTTCTCCAGATCTTGTTCTTTCTACTTCACCATCTATGTCCATTGCTCTGTCTTCCGTCCCATCTACGTCTCCGACCCATTCTCAAAATCAAGCCTACTTCAATGATCAATCTCAAGGCGCTAATTTCGCACTCTCCATTACCCCCTTGAGCTTGAGGGGGCATATAGAAGGATCTAGATGATCATGATATTATTAGTAAATATATTGTATTAACTATTTAGATATTTGTATATCTCTTACTTTAGGAAATCTTTTCACTATATAAATCATTGTATCGTAAAGCTTATAGTCATGAGAGTAAATAATACTTCTTCCAATTCATACGCTCTCATCACATCTATTAGTGTTATCATGAGCACGTAGTCTTGATTTTGTGCATGGTCTTAATAGTGAGCAATATAAAATGTTATCCATATATGACGGAAAACGCAAATTTCGCACACTCACCTGAGATACGATCCAAATTTTAAGCGGAACCAAGAGTTTTTTGTCGCCGGCAACACGTGGCAATCTGGCAGTGTAAATATGAGGTGTGGTACGCAGCAGCATGGCTACTGCAACAAATATGGCCATGTCAAAACGGTTTTGGAAAATATGGCCATTATCATATCATGAATAGTATCATCGCCATCGGGAGGACCGTCACACAGCTCATTAAGAATATAACCAAACGAGCTGAATACGAAGTCAGCAAGCATGTGCTCGGGAACGTGTTGGTACAACCAATCGACTGATTTTTGGTACACTGCATCAGGAATATGAGATAACGGAACCTGTTTATATATATATATATATATATATATATATATAAAAAGAAAAAGATAAATCATCAGCTTCCGCTTCCTTGAAAGTCTCAAAAAAAAACAAAAAGCCTCACATCGATCACATGGAACAGACTGGGCAAAGCAGACGGCTTGAACATATCATGACATGGACATGTTACTCCGGAAAATGCCTTACTATAGAAATCCAGAAAAGTCCTTAGCCCTGCACGTCTGGGATTCTATTAACAACCAAAGAACAACACAAAAACTGAACATTTTGGATTTGTGCGGGTTTTATCGATTTGGATCAGAATTTCACAGTTAGGGTACTTTGCCGAGGAAATCCGCAAGATCTGAACAACTGATATTCGCCGCAGCTTCGGCCGCTTCTGCTTCTCCACGCCCTTCCCATTCGCCGCCGATTTTCTCATCAAACCCACGGTTTCGGTCGGATCTATTTGCTTTACCAATACTAGATGCAGGAGGAAGGAGCTGGGTGATAAGCCTTGAGTTTATCTCAAGCTAGGGAATGGAGATTAGAGGGAAAGATGCACTATCTAGCGTCGATAACCAAAAATATCCATTGTTATTTGTAATAATTACAAAAAATGTCATTAACTACACAAATACTTTTAAAGGATTTTTTTAGTTTTGAGCAGATTTTGTAAATCTACTGTTCAAAATTTAAAGTGATTAGATGGAATTTCAAAATATTTTAAAAATAAAATAATTTTAAATTTTTACAAATTATTTAAATAGTTACATGTCATTTGTTTCAAACTGAAACATTTTTTTTTCTCCGAATCATGAACATCAAGCCTCTTGCTATTGCTATCATTTGGAGATCGCAGTGTACACTATCTAATTAATAACTCAAATAGTTCTCTTCAACAAAAAAATATTCCAATCCTTATCAATATTATAACTAATAATAAAAGGAAGAGTTGGTTTAATATTCTGAAAAAATAATTTTAATTTGAAAACTAACCCTTATTTTAAAAGTTTTGAAAATTAACTTTTTTAACAATTGAAATGACAATAAAACCATTATCAGTTTTTAAAATTAATAATAATGAAAAACAAATTTGTTTTTTAATTAAGATATAGAAAAAATATATCTTGAATTTAAATTAAATAATAATTAAAATTTTAGATATATAAGAAAATACATATATTTTAATAGATATTTGTGTTTATCACCAATAGCAATCATCAAACTTTATCCCATTTCGGACTTGCAATAACTTGCCTCATTTCTTGTGATTCATTATAAAATTATATGATTCATTTTCCATCACTCAATCTCCATAAACTTCAAAAATCTGCACTATTTTGGAGCAAAGAAACTCACGCTTCACTCTAAAAAAAGGATTATGGGATGTGTTTAGGTTAAACTCATGTTCCTTTTTTATTTTTCAGATAAATTACATTTCAAATAAGATCTTCTGAATATCTTTCTTTTCTTGTTGTAGATTTTTTTTCAGATTATGCGTTGGAATATGCTACGCATAAGTTTTTTTTCTTTATTTTTATTATAATAAAGTAAAATAACTGTTTAGAATATCTTTAAAATAACATAAAAATATATTTTTTTCAACTGAAATAATTTTAAAATAATATAAACGAATTATTTTAAAAATAAATTGTGTCTGAAAAAATTAAGGGTATTTTGGTAATTTTATATACTTAATAGATTAGTTTTCCAACATTTTAAAATAGAGGTTAGTTTTCAAATTATTTTTAATTTATGTAATATTGGTCCAAATTTCCTTAAAATTCTGTAGAATTGGTTATTTTCCTTATGATGTCGTGATTGTTAAAAAAAGAGGAGAAATAGTTCAATTATTTATTTATTCAAATCCCATCTCTTTATGTGGTATTTGGATCTATTTATTTTTAACTAGAGATTATCTTACAAATCTTTCAAAACAGATTTTGATATATTTGATTGATGAAATCCCAATTTTCCAATAAGGTGGGATTTTAAAGAATTTATATAAATGATCAATTCAATAACCTTGGATTTAGAATGATTTTTATAAATACTAGATCCAATAACAGATGATTTGCTAAAAAAACTGAAATTCCTCCAAATCATTAGTTCAGTAAGCCCCCTAAGACGATAACAAAATTAATTCAGTTATCATCTAGCAAAAATATGAAAATGTCATGCTAATCCAATTATCATAGGCCATGTTAACATCGTTAACATATTTTGTGTTAACGTTAACGTATTGTATTAATTTTGCTATTATTCCATAAAAAAATATGAGGTATTGATAATTAATTATATTGATAACAACTTAATTAGCGACAACATCATTATCGTTACTAACATTATTGTTATCAATGAATATGATGAGAAAAAAAACACAAAGAGTTATAATTTTCTTTTAACTGAAAAGTGTTAGTTTGTATCCATTAATTATCAAGTTATTGAGGAGTATTTTTGTAATTATTCTAATATATACCACCACCTGGATAGAGAAGTGCTCCCCTAAATTTTTTTTTTATTTTTATTATGACCAAAATGAGAAAGTAATGGGTCGAAACCCCTACGTCCGAAACTACATCATATGTAATATTAGTTTTGTCGAAAACATCATCAGATCATGTGGCGGTTGACCCCACTGCCCCCCAATTGAACATGAACTCAGAGTAAAATGGTGTGATACAACCTCTGTTCAAAAAATCCCCGATTTTTCCGATTAATCATTCGATTAATCGTTCGAAGGAGGATGACCATATCGATTTTCATTAATCGGTGATACTATTTAGTCAAACTTTGTTTGACCAATTTTACCGGATTAATTACAATAATTACCGATTAATTCTGTAAATCGGTAGGTCAAATTTATATTTTTCTGAAATCTGATATAAATTTTGGTTTGTTGTTATATTTATATTTATATTTATATTTTATTACATCAAAACAACAACAAAATATAAAAATGATTTAGTTTCTTGTTAACAACAAAACTAATTTTGGAAAAATAAATTATATTCTTTTGGAATATGATTATATTGATCTAATATGTGTTATATGTATGAAAATATTTGAAAATATACAAAATATGGTCAAAATTTCATCCCCGATTAATCTCCGATTAATCTCCGTTTTTTAAAAAATCGTTAATCCCGGCCCGACCGCCCGATTAACGATTAACAATTTTTTGAACACAGGATACAACACACCTTCAATGAAGGTAGACCTAAACAGTGAAGGTAGACCTAAACAGCCTCCTACCAGTCCCTACTCAATTTGGATGTGTACTCGATTTGAAACAATTGAATCCACATGAACCTTTCAAATATATATTTTTTTTTTTTGGGTCAAATTGATGTGCATTTCAAGTTTTCTACTTTTCCACATACTAGAATACTAGTTAATGAAAACAAAGTCAACGATACAACATTTTCAGTACACGTTAAAAATGGCTGTCACATCACTAAGAAAAGTCTGTCAAATCAGAAGACTAAATATTCGCAATTAATGTCAACGGGATTATTTCCCTCTTAACAATTATATCACAACATCTCTAACCACAGCAACCACGTTAGTTATAAGTTATAACGAACTTTATGGATCTTGTTTTATCATAATCTTTCCTCTCTTTTCTAATCGTACAAAATGGTTTCCATCTTGTCCTCGTAGATTTTACGAAAGATTAGTGATTCTTTGAAGGGATGGGAAGTTCAAAATCACTTCATGCAGTTTCTTTTATTTCGTATGTAGCTCTGTGTTTTTCTTTCTACACAATAACACCAACTTCTTCAACCTCTCTACAAGATGACTTCATCAAGTGTCTCCACAGAAACACACATGTCGATTTCCCACTCAACAAGACGTTCTTCACATCCGAAAGAAACGCCTCGATCTTCAGCGAAGTCCTTGAATCCACAGCTCAGAACCTCCGGTTCTTGACAAGATCCATGCCCAAACCGGTATTCATATTCAAACCGCTCCACGAGTCTCACGTCCAAGCTTCCATCATCTGTTCCAAGAAACTCCGAATTCATCTCCGTGTCAGAAGCGGCGGTCACGATTACGAGGGTTTGTCTTACGTCTCGCAGCTCGAAAAACCGTTTATAGTGATGGACCTCTCAAAACTGAGACAGATCAATGTTGATATTGAAGACAATAGTGCTTGGGTTCAAGCTGGTGCCACACTTGGTGAACTTTACTATAGGTATATGAATAGTAAAACAATCTTTCAAAAATTAAAATCTTTCGTTAGGGAGACAGAACCATATAATTTTTTTTTTTTCTTTTTTATGAAATATCTGAAATCTTTGGTTGTAGATTTTGAAAGAATTTTGTTTTCTTGTTAAATGTAGGATCGCAGGGAAGAGCAAAGTCCATGGGTTTCCGGCGGGTTTGTGCTCAAGCGTAGGCATAGGAGGGCAGATAACAGGCGGTGCATACGGTACCTTGATGAGGAAGTACGGTCTCGCTGGGGATAACGTGTTAGACGCAAAGATCGTTGATGCTAACGGTAAATTACTCGACAGAACAGTGATGGGCGAGGATATGTTTTGGGCGATCAGAGGAGGCGGTGGAGGGAGTTTCGGCGTAATTCTTGCATGGAAGATCAAGCTTGTTCCGGTTCCTAAGACCGTTACCGTCTTCACCGTCACCAAAACGTTAGAACAAGACGTGGGAAACAAGATTCTTTCAAAGTGGCAAGTAGTAGCAGACAAGCTTGTTGAAGAGCTATTCATCAGAGTGATCTTCAACGTAGCTGGAACCAATGGAAACAAGACTGTTACGACGTCGTACAATGCTCTGTTTCTTGGAGACAGAGCCACGTTGATGAATGTTATGAAGGAGAGTTTTCCGGAGCTAGGGCTAACAAGGAAAGATTGTGTCAAAATGAGCTGGATCGAATCCGTTGTTTCCATCTCTGGATTCCCGAGCGGCACTCCTACTAATGTTTTGCTTCAAGGGAAGTCTCCTTTCCCAAAGATCAACTTCAAAGCCAAATCCGATTTCGTGAAGAATCCGATCTCCGAATCAGGGCTTAAAGGAATGTTCAACAAGTTACTTAAAGAAGATATGCCATTGATGATATGGAATCCTTACGGAGGAATGATGACGAAGATCCCTGAAACTCAAATCCCTTTCCCGCATAGAAAAGGTGTCATCTTCAAGATCCAGTACCTAACAGCTTGGGCAGACAGCGACAAGAGACCGAGCAGACATATCAAATGGATCAGAGATCTCTACGGTTACATGGCGCCGTATGTCTCAAGCAACCCACGACAAGCTTATGTGAACTACCGTGATCTAGACCTAGGAAAGAACAAGAAAAACTCGAAATTTAGCGTTAGAGAAGCTCAATCCTGGGGAGCTAGTTACTTCAAAGACAATTTCAACAGATTGCTGAAGGTTAAATCAAAGGTTGATCCAGAGAACTTCTTCAGACACGAGCAGAGCATCCCAACTCTGTCCGTTCGAAGATAAAGCTCGTGATACGCCACAACTATATCAACTAAGTAAGAATAAAGTAGAAGAAATCAGATAATGATTCTTCACTGTTTGAGAAAATGTTTGTAACTAATATAATGTTTAAGGCATGCCTGTAGTACTTTGTCTTCACCTAAAATTCAAGTTTATGAGTAGGCAAAATGGTTCTAAAATTCAACCTGACAAGCCCCCACAACCGGTTAATGTTGTGATGAAGCACAAAAAGATAACCACGAAGCCCAATAACAGGGTATATAAGATCCATCTTAAGCATTACGACCGTACTGTAATATTTTTTTAACATAGGCTAGGCTAAATCCTATATATATGGAAGAGTCCAGACTAATCCCATATGAGAAGTGCAGCATATGGATAGACCATTTCTCCGGATATTCAAATGGATTATAAGCAATTACCTATGTAGGTGTATTCAAGAAACACTAAAGAATGTATGTTCAAAAATTTTGTATGCACTAATGGGTGGTAGACGTAGACTAAACATCTTACTAAATATAATGAATGAATCAAAAATCAATTGAAAACTAGGTTTTGGACTCTTTTTAATGTTTTGTCATAATGTTGATGCATTATAATTTAAGTTTTGATAATGTGTTTAAGATTGCAGAGAACACAAGAAACCAAATTTTAGACACACTGGCCACTACGATATGATTTTATTAAAATTATGAAGGTCAGTTAGACTTGTCAAATTTTGGACTCAACTTTATTATAAAAAATAAAATAAAAAAAATAAAAAAAAATAAATTGGTTTGGTGCGCGCTAAACAAAAATTAATCAGACGAAACAAAGAGTAAACAATGTCAAATTGGCACGGATATGTCGTTTTGTAGGCGGCTAAGTTTAGAACAATAGAGTAAACAAACGATCAATCATAATGGCGGCTTCGTTAGCTTAAATTCAAGTTGTTGTTAAATGGTAGATAGGCAACTCTATTTTTTTTTTTTTTAATATATGGATGAAATGTATTTTATATTGAGTTACGATGTATAAAAAGATAAATGTCAAACAAAGAAAACCACAATTTAGTGGCTCCACAAAAAAGAGACGTTTTATGAAAAGTCATGTTTTAGAGCATCTATAAAAAATATTAATAAAAAATGATGATGTGGCAGAGATTATCAGCTGAAGCATTTCTTTCGAACGAATTTTTAGAGTCGTTTCAGACCCGAATTTGACACGTATCAGTATGTGATTTGTCCACATTTCTTTTTTCTTTTATATACGAAAACCAAAAAAAAAAAAAAAAAAATTTAGAAATTTTGTGGAGGTTTAGCGATGCATGTGCTCTTAGTGATCTCCCAACTTGGAAAAAAAAAAAAAAACCATTTTTCGCTGATGCCAGATGAATTTTTAGATTTCACAGGAAGGAATTTTGACTGAATCTGTCTCAACCTAATCCAGCTGTCTCTATAAAATCTATACGAGTAGTCGAGTAGTGAACATATACAAAATCGTAGAAGAGATATTTGATAAAGCTCAAATTTGTAGTGCGAGTCACGTACTACATAGTAAATTGCTTATCATTTTTTTTGGGCCGTCTATTTTGAGCACTGAGAATTTAAATCTAATCATTAAATATATATATTTTTTTTTTTTTTTGTAATATGTGTTCAATTTAAAACGACCGAATCTTCAGACCAAACAAAAAAAAAAAATTCCGAATCCATAATCTGCTAACTTAATTTTTTTTTTGTCAAATTGATGTGCATTTCAAGTTTTCTACTTTTCCACAACACAAGTTAAAACTAATAAGTCAACATTTTCAAGATACGTGAAAAATGGTCGTCAGTCTCTATTTAAAGGCTGTCAGATCAGGATACAAAATAATCGTAATTAAATGTAAACGGAATCAAAATGTCCCTCGTAATCTTATTATAAGAAACTAATCACATCATCAAAAAATAAGCAGCAACCACGTTAGTTATGTACTCTCATCAACTGACTTTATGGATCTTGTTTTATCCTTATCTTTATTGTCCTATATATACATTGGTTTCCATCTTGTCCTCCTAGATATTACGAAAGGTTAGAGATTCTTAATTTAAAGGCTAAACTGTGTTTTTTTTTGGCTTTCCCTCTTGCATTTCGTAGGTATGGTAATTTCAAAACCATTCCCTGGGATTTCTTATATTCTGCTTTTAGCCCTAATTTTTTGTTTCCATGCCATAACACCAACTTCTTCAACCTCTCTACAAGTTGACTTCATCAAATGTCTCCACAAAAACACCAATGTGGATTTCCCACTCGACAAGACGTTCTTCACTCCTCAAAGAAACGTTTCGATCTTCAACGATGTCCTTGAATCGACAGCTCAGAATCTCCGGTTCTTGACAAAATCCATGCCTAAACCGGGATTCATATTCAAACCGATTCACGAGTCTCACGTCCAAGCCTCCATCATATGTTCCAAGAAACTTCAAATTCATCTACGTGTCAGAAGCGGCGGTCACGATTACGAGGGTCTCTCTTACGTCTCGCAGATCGAAAAACCGTTTGTAGTTATGGACCTCTCAAAGCTGAGACAAATCAACGTTGACATTGAAGACAATAGTGCTTGGGCTCAAGCTGGTGCTACACTTGGTGAACTTTACTACAGGTACATAAATAAAGGATACAGAGATTAAAACAATTCTTGTTCAGAAAAAAAAAAAAAAAAAATCTGAAATTCTTGATTGTGGATTTTGATAGAAACTGTTTTATTGTTTTATTGTTTTTTTTTTTTTTTGGGGTAAAAAACTGTTTTATTGTTAAATGCAGGATTGCGGAGAAGAGCAAAGTCCACGGGTTTCCGGCGGGTTTGTGCTCAACCGTAGGCGTAGGAGGGACGCTAACAGGTGGTGCATACGGTACCTTGATGAGGAAATACGGTCTTGGTGCAGATAACGTCCTTGACGCAAAGATCGTTGATGCTAACGGTAAACTACTCGACAGAACCGCGATGGGCGAGGATATGTTTTGGGCGATCAGAGGAGGCGGTGGAGCGAGTTTTGGGACAGTTATTGCATGGAAGGTCAAGCTTGTTCCCGTTCCTGCGACCGTAACCGTCTTCACCGTCACCAAAACGTTAGCACAAGACGTGGGCAACAAGATTCTTTCAAAGTGGCAACTAGTAGCGGACAAGCTTGTTGAGGAGTTGTTCATCAGAGTGATCTTCAACGTAGCTGGAAACAACAGGAACAAGACTGTCACGACGTCGTATAATTCTCTGTTTCTTGGAGACAGAGCCACGTTGATGAATGTTAT
This sequence comes from Noccaea bulbosa, assembly GCA_900406535.1. Classification (NCBI taxonomy): domain Eukaryota; kingdom Viridiplantae; phylum Streptophyta; class Magnoliopsida; order Brassicales; family Brassicaceae; genus Noccaea; species Noccaea bulbosa. Next base: position 10,894 of record OVBJ01000446.1, on the reverse strand, counting down.
GAAGGAGAGCTTTCCGGAGCTAGGGCTAACAAGGAAAGATTGTGTTGAAATGAGCTGGATTGAGTCCGTTATTTCCATTTCTGGATTCCCGAGAAATACTCCTAAGAATGTTCTGCTTCAAGCGAAGTCGTCTTTCCCAAAGATCAGCTTCAAAACCAAATCCGATTTCGTGAAGAATCCGATTCCCGAATCAGGGATTAAAGGGATATTCAAGAGATTTCTTAGAGAAGATATGCCAATGATGATATGGACTCCTTACGGAGGAATGATGGCGAAGATCCCTGAAACTCAAATCCCTTTCCCTCACAGAAAAGGAGTCATCTTCAAGATCCAGTACGGAATAGCTTGGCAAGAAAGCGACAAGAGACCGAGCAGACACTTCCATTGGATCAGAGAGCTGTACAGTTACATGACGCCGTATGTCTCAAGCAACCCAAGAGAATCATACGTGAACTATAGAGATCTTGACCTCGGAAAGAACAATAAAAACGCAGAGAAGAGCTTCATACGAGCTAAAGTCTGGGGAGCTAAGTACTTCAAAGGCAATTTCTACAGACTGGTAAAGATTAAATCAAAGGTTGATCCAGAGAACTTGTTCAGACACGAGCAGAGCATCCCAACATTCCCCGTTCGAAGCTAAGCTCGTGATAACGAAAACTTTATCAATCAAATAAAGAATAAGCTAGAATGAGATCAAATCATTCGTTCTTCTGTATTTTAGAGAACGTTCTACCTGATTTTATAAAGGCATGCTTGTAATACTTTTGTGTTACCTCAAATTTTAAATCATGCATAGCTCCGGATATGTTAATAATAATATCATCGTTTTAATCCTTTTTTTTTTTATAAAGGGTTTTCATTAATTTAAATCCAATACAAAAAAGAGAAGAAAGATTAGGGGAGAAGGGATTAAGGTTTACCTTAATCTCGGAAAAACTTTTAGAACAAACTAAAAACTGAAGAAAGACTATAAAGACAACAGGAAAACCGGAGCTTCGTTTTTGGATCGATGACCGCCACGACCTTGGCAACCTCGACTTTGCGACCATTGCATTTCTTACTTCTTCCGAGAAGGTTTTAAATGCCTACCCCCTCGAGATTTCTGAGTAGACACATTCCAATCGTCGCTTATGAAAACTCCATTTTTATCAAATAGATTACCAAAAGTACTTGTAATGACAGGTTTAACCGGAGAATGAGATGATATTGTTGGAACTCGTTTTTGATAGTGTATTTACATGTTAAAACGAAGTTCGTTTGAATGAGAAATGGAGATCCATATAGGTTGCTTGTAAAATATAAAATGTAACATTTATGAAATGTCCCACATTGGAAGTTAGAGGTAAAATCCTCTTGTATATAAAGTGGAAAATTTAATATAAAGCTACTCAGGCTGAACTTGTGTTTCGGGCCTCGGGATTGGTAGTTGGGTCTAGATCCATAAGATGCCAATCGGGCCTAGATCCATAAGATTATTTTTTTTGGCCCAAATTTATTTGGCTAATTGTTTGATTAAGTTATATAGTCAACAATACATAATCTCTTGTGAATAAAGTCAAATAGTCAAACATGACTTTATGAAGAGAATTGATTCTTAAATTTTGACCACATAATGACAAATTCAATCTTGAATGTTACTTTATGGCTCTTGTTGAACACTTAGCTATAAAAAGAAAGTTATCTCATAGATGATCAAACAAGAACAAAACAACAATCTCTCATATCTCTTCTTTTATTTGTTTTTCTTATAAGAGTACATCACATAAAACATGGTTCACAAGCTTATGATTTGGGTGATGCAAACATAAGAAGTGTGCAATTTTATTATGAGATTCGGAATGCCATGCAACCGTCACACTACAGAGTGTTTACAGAATTAAGGAAAGAAATCATATCTCAACTCTGCAAATCTGGTTTTTATCCTTAATTTTTGTGTCTTTTGTATCATTTTAATATTATGTTATATTAATTTGTTCATATTTATACTTTATGATTATCTAGATGGTTAGGCTTTATGATTATCTAGATGGTTAGGATACTCGGCTCTCACCTAAGAGACCCGGGTTCGAGCCAATTTGTCCCAGATACTCGGCTCCTGATTCACTTACATCAGCCATTTTCTTTCTCCAACAATACTTTGATTCGAGCGAGAGTTTTGCTTCTTCTGTCGATTCATTCATTTAGTGATAAGTTCGCAAGGCCATGTAAGTGAATCAGATTTGTTTTTCTTCTTCTTCTTCATTTTCTACTATCTCTGGATCCGTTGTGCGATTTTTTGTGAGATTTGCTTTTCTAGGGGTCTCTAAATTTCATAAGTCGATTTCGATTTTACTTTTGCCGAAAACCCTTAATCCGCATCGTCACACGAATCCGATCTTGCAGTTTCGAAACTCGAGTACAAGTTAACATCAGGGAGATCAGATTATGAGTGGAATTGGAAGAATTCGGAACCACTCGTAAATGTAAGTTTTGTGGTTTGTCGATTTACATTGTCGAGAGGAAAAGAAGTTTTGCCGTTTTAAGTTTCTTTTTATACTGTGGGTTTGGGAGTTTTGAAGGTTATTCTTCTTCCTGGTCTCTTTTTTTCGTATGCAGTGACGGAGAGTTCCAGTGGCTTGAGCAAGGAGGTGAGCAGAGGTACAAAACAGAGTAATCATTATCAGACATCGCAAGTGCAGGGAAGTTGTAGTTTCTGGAAAAAAAATGGGACAAAGATCATGTTCTGAAGTAGATTGCTCCGACTTGTTGAGTCACTTCGAGCACGTTCTTGAATCTGACCCTCTCATGTGAGTGTATAGATGTTCTCCTATTGTAGATTTCCTATGAGATAGCAATGCTGGTGACTGAACTGGCCTCTTCCTGTTACACACTTACACTTCCGTTTTCTCTATGCGTTTCCCTTCCAAGTTTCAACTTTTTATAATAGTTAAACTTGTTCAGTAGTTGTTCGAGTTATGATCAGAGAATGTTGGTTTCGTGCATTTTGTTGTTTTATAGTAGTAATCGGGTCTAGTGATTTTAGATTTCATACAAGTCTCACTACATCCACATGACAAGATAATGTATAAGTTTTGCTNCTTTTTTTTTTTTTTTTTTTTTTTGCTTTTCTCTGAAAATAAGTGATGAAGTTGGGTTTATTCACCCCTCACTGTTCACTGTGCTGGATAAAGAAGCAGGAGTCTCTTCTAGTGCGTGTCTAAATGAAGTCCAGCCCAGTACCGAAACCTCGACAAGTTTCTGGAATCAAGATCATAAACTGGGAATATCAACAGATATACTCATTCAGTTATGTAAAGATGCAAAACATGCGTTTCTGACTGCGTTGAAGGAGTACAAATGCCATAAAAGCGCACGTAGCGAGTCCCCGTCCACAAGTATCTCATCTGGGGTCTCTTGTTCTCTTCCTACTCTTGAGAACAAAGTCATGAAACATAGCCAAGCTGTTTTGCTGTTAAGCTCAGACTTTGGAACTGCATGGAATGCCAGGTACTTGGTAGCTGTTATTTGGCTTTGCTAATGTTTTGCTTCTTTATCTAACCTCATCTTGTCTGTGTGTCCTGGAGATAGGAAGTTGATCTTGTCGAAACAAAATCAACCCTGGGTACTCGCGGAAGAACTTCGTCTTTCTAGGCTCGTTCTTTCAAATTCTCCCAAGAGTGAACCAACATGGAGTCATAGGTCCGTCTTTTATGACGTTTCTGTTACTCATCGTTTTTAGGCTATATGAATACGTCCCCTGTGTCGTTATAATCTATCCATTAGAATATGAGTGTTGCCCACAACTGTTGTCCAATTACTTTCCTAAAACTCATAATATTTTGGCTTTTATTGTAACAGAAGGTGGATTATTAAGATGCTTTCTCGGAATAATTCCACACCAGAAGATATTATCACCAAAGAGTCTGAGCTAGTGGAATCTATAGGCGAGGTATGATTAGTTATAGATTTTATGCTTTATATATAATGAAGGTTCATCATATTTTTTATGAATTATATATCGGTTTCTCCTAATCTTCACAATTTATATTAAATGGTTTTTAAATTTGTTGATCCTCAAAGTCCATCACTCTTTGCACTTGTTCTGCTCCTAATCAATTACATGCCTTTTGCAGAGATCAAAGATGAATTATCGTGCATGGTATCACCGTTGCTGGTTGGTTTCGTACATGCCAGTCGAGCAGGTAAATCATTCTTACTTTTGTTATCTGACCTTGTCAAACTTTGCATATGGTCCAAGTCTAAGATACACCGTAAGTTTTCTCTAAACTGGGATTCTGATTACATTATATATATGTCGTCTGTTTTAGGTGCTACAAGAGTTGAACAAATCTAAGAGGTGGGCAGGGCTGCATGTAGCCGATAGTTCTTGCTTCCATTACCGCAGAGTAAGAACCGCATATTTAAATTGATGCTTAAAGCTAGAGTATACGTCAACGTAGTAGCAATGAAGTCACGAACTTACTGCAAATTATGTTACGTCTTGGGAAGCATAAAAGTACACAACTAACATTCTCCATGATAAGCTCACAACCATTTGTTTTTTTTTTTTTGTTTGTCCAGCGTCTGATGCTCAGTCTTCTGGAGCCACTTAATGTGAAAGGAAGTAATGCTTATGATAAAACTGAGGCACAAAAAATGTGGATGGTACGCTTTGTCTTCCTTACTAAGCCAGCCGTGATTTACTGCCATTACTGTTTTGCTGAAAATGAGAACGACTCTTACATCCTCTTTCCATAATGTGACAGGAAGAGCTTGACTGGAACAAGGAGTTGGTAGAACGTTACTTGGGACGTGAGGTATGATCATTTCTCGTCTTAAAAAAAAACAATTAGTTTAGAGATGAGCAGGGTATGAAGATGTAGCTAGCACCAAGTGGCTAATATATCCTACGATACTCTTTGACTGGACAATCAAGTTGTCTCTTAGCTTTTGGATATCGGTTTTATCCTCTATAGTTTGTAAACCGGTTGTCTTGGAGACCGAACTAGTGGGGGACTTATATGAGTTGTTGCACTTTTTGTTTCAGGCTCTATGGCTTCACCGGCGATTCCTCTCTCTTAATTGGATAATGTATTTCGCTCGCAATCATTCATCTGAAACCGGACAGAGTATCATAATGAATGAAGAAATTGTCAGCTTCATTGATAAAGAGATCCAACTTTTAAAATCTTCAGTGACTGTTCCGGATACCAAGTTTGAAGATTTTCAAGCTCAAGCACTGCATGCTGCTGTCTACATGATATGGCTCACAAAGGTTAGTATTGGTCTCTTCTTGTCCAAATAAACTCCAACAAAATAGATTTTGATTCATTGAGTTCTTATTTTCCTCAATATGTATTTCTGTTTATGAGCAGGATATTCCAGGATTGTGGAGAATGCTTGAGGAGAAGCTTGGAACAGAGAAACTGAAGTGTGTACTGAACATAATTGCTCAAGAGAGACCAAACCTTGCTTTTGCACCAAATGATATTTTTGCGGTGCTTAAAGGTCTCAGTATTAATTATTTAGTTAATGAACATAACAGAGATTATTAGTTAGTTATTATGTTAATAAGTGATACCGGAAGGTCTTATTATTACATATCTTAAATCTATTTCCTAGAAATAAAAGTCCATGTGACAACTTTGATGTCCACATGAACGTACAACATGGTACAGAAATATATGATGCGCCTCAAAATGCTTGTTCTTATGCAATTTCAGAAGCATTTATGACTGTCTTTTTCATGCGTCTGTCGAGGCAAATCGTAACATTAATGCCTTGGCTTTCCTAAAGAAATAACCAACAACACTTCTTGGAAACTCGAAAAAGAGCAGTTGCATCTGATTTTTTTCTTAGCTTAGTTTAAACTTGTGTTCAAAGTTTAGTGCATGAGTAAGTGTTACGTTATTTGGCCAGATTGATTGGAGAATGTTAGTTGTGTGCTTTTATACCTCCAAGACGTAACAAAATTTAGCCCTGTTGGCTCTTGGTATTAGATGAAACTCTATTTAATATTCTAAAGCGTGTTACCAATGCGATAAACTGATTGCTTCACACACACAAAAAAACAACGAGCTCAAGGAGACTGTTTTCTCCATCGGAAACGAGTCCAGATGGAGTATTCAAGACTGTTCTTCTATCGATATTGGAAGCTTCTAAGGAAACAACTGTCCTTAAGATATAGTTAAGCGTAGAACCAAGAAAGAAACATCATATATAAGCGGAGGATCTACTCTGGTTTTGACCTAGAACACCAAATACCCCTACATCTAAAAAAAAAATCAACAGAAATCAAAGCTTAAGTTTAATACATGTAAATGCATATTCCCAATATATGGAGTCTAGCAAAACATGTTGCACCAAGAAAAATGAATTCAAGAGTCACATAAATTTGATTATATGGACTTCTGTCTTGTTCCCTAAAGAACAATAAATGTTATATGAGTAAAGCAGAACATGTGTAAACTATGGACCTTAAGTAATTCCTCTATAATGCAAAATCATGATCAGAGGAACTTCAAACACTAAACTGAAAAAGTGATCTTCTACTTGTTATCAACTATTTCTTCAATATAAAAAAGAGCATTCTTGTTTTAACACAAATGATGATGCAAGAAACAAAATAAAGTATTGAAAACATGGATTAAACTTGCACATGCACTAAACTTGGAACATAAGAAGAGCACACAAGTTTGCCACGACCAACCGAAGGGTTCGAAACTATTCCTAAGTTGACAGATTTGAAGTATCCATCTTCTCCAACAATGTAAGCCATTTGGTAGCGCAAGGTCCTATGCTTGTCATATATGTCTAAAACAAAAAACACAGCGACCTTCTTCTCCTCGTCAATGAAAAAGCTATTAGGGTTAAAGTAAGTAGGAAAATAATCCGGTAAACCGTTGATTAGACTGAAATCCAGTGTCAAAAAACTGCTCCACGAGACCGCATTGGGCTCAACCTTAGTCGAAATCCAAATCTCTACTATCTCGAAAGTTTCATAGTGGTTATATAACACAGCTAGCTTCTCATTTCTAACCCAAGATAGTCTCACATTCTCAAAACAAGGATACGGAGGATTAAACGGCAGAGGCAGACGCGGTCCGAAATTCTCTCTTGTGAAATCAAAACAGACTAAATAATCTTCAATATCTGTTACATCTTCTCCTTCATTTGGTGCACAATCAATTCCTGTTGTTGTTACCTCTTGACCGAAAAAGTAAGTGTTTCCTTTCAAAGACACGCCGCTATGGTACTCTAAATCCAAGCTGGGATCGACGTCAAGAAACCTCCATGAATCAGTGCTAAAATCGTAGACATCGGTGAGTATTTTGCTTGGACCGCTTTTGTTCTTGTTGTCGTAGTCATAAAAAAGACTCAAGATCTTGTGGTTACGGTTCTTATCGTATCCGAGAACATACCAGGATTTGTTTCTTGATTGAATCCATCTGGTTTGCCCCAAATAAGGATTCCAAACAAAGAGCCTTGACTGGTCTTTGGCAACGCATAACAATAAGCCGCCGCAGTGAAATAAGACTTGAGATATCTCGATTTGATTATTATTAGGTATACTAGTTATTTGCTTGATAGAGAGATGATCAAGCAAGTCTTGGTCTTCTTTGTTCTGGATTCCTTGGAGGTTGAATCTAAAGGAAGAAACCGTAGAGTTTATCATCATGAACTCCAGAAACTGACTCATTGCTGCTGCTTTTTGCCCTAAAATCTGTTTTTTCGTTAAATCGTTCCAGTTTTTACATGTAGATCGCACTACGCTTAGAGATGTTAACGGAACCCTAGAGAAAATCTCCCATATCAAATCACTTGGAAGATCAGAAATTCTCGTCATTCTTCCACCTCAAGTTTGAATCAAAAGTTTTAACTTTCGAAACCCTAACTGAAGAGTCTCCCAACATGGGTTTCGGTTTCTTGGGTTTCTACTTCTTCTCGGCAAGAGAATCTATAGCTAAACCGAACCAAAACTTTAGGGAGGTGTATTGTAAAAGGGATTTTAAAGAGTTTAGGTGATTTTGAATGATTTTGTATTTTAGGTGATTTTAAGAGATTTTAGAAGATTTTAAAAGACTTTGGTGGGATTAAGGAAATATTAAGAAAATAACATAGGACTTTGGGATGATTCTCATGTGATTTTAGGTGAGTTTTTGAGGGATTTATCATTAAAATAAAATAAAACCACAAACAAAGCAACAAAAGTCACATTAAGGAACCACGAAGAGCAAAGATGCACAAAATGATAATGATATCAACAAAAGCCATTATGGTGTTCATTTATAAAAGCTCATGAAGAGTAAGGGTGCACAAAATACAATGGAGCTGGCGTAGTCCGATTCGACGGAATGAGCACTACTCTGGGTTTTGGTTCAACAACTCCAATGGAGTCAGCTTTGGATTGGATTGGAAAGAGACGCGAAACAAGGTTCCTCGAGCGATGACGATGCAGAAGCTAAAGTAGCAAACCAATTTGACGAGGGACTGGGAACAGACAGTGGAGCGAGACGTGGAGGAGATATACGTTCTTCATGTGACAGAAGACCGGCGAATCACTCTGGGATCAAAAGCGATTGAAACGATTTGGTGTTCGATCTTCAACTTGTAGAGGATAGATGTGTGCTTCAATGTTTGCAGATGTCTATTTTTCTTTTTTTTCTTTTTTTTTCTTTGGGGGGGGTGTGTGTGTGTGTGTATTGGAAAAGAGAACGATTTGGTGTTCGATGATAGATGTGTGCTTCAATGTTTGCAGATGTCTATTTNGGGGGGGGGTGTGTGTGTTGGAAAAGAGATTTTAAAGATTTTAGTTGATTTTGAGGTTTTTTAAAATCTCATGTTATTCAATTAAGGATTTCTAAATACTTATTCAAATTCAGTGTTATTGAATGTAGAGTTTTTCTAAAATCATTCAAAAACTTATAATGCCGTGTTATTCAATCAATCATTTGTAAATCTTAAATCAAATCCATTATTATTCAAAACTAAACACCTATTTGAAGAAAAACTTGTGAAAGGGATTTCAGAAGATTTGACACCTATTTTTAGTCAAGAATATTGGCAAAGAAAATCACACCTCCATAGATGTTATTGGGAGAATTTTGTTTTTACAAAGTATACACTTTCGAACCGAACTAAACCAAAGTTTACTTGGGTGAGAAGAAAGCGGATTAAGGAGACTCTTCTTCTAGCGATTTTGGAAGCTTCGATTAAGGAAAAACTTTCCTTCCTTACAAATCAAGGTTTCTCTACCATAGTACCATATCTTATCTAAGCTTCAACAGATATTTTTTTCTGTTCTATAACAGTTCTGACATCAGCCTGATCGTATAACAAATGGTAACACCAAGAAATTACACCAAGAAATAAATTAAAGGGTTTCATCGTATATAAGCATATCTACTCTATTTGTTTCTCCTAGAACATAAAATACTACCCCCGAACCTAAAAGATCAAATCCTAAGTTTAATACTGTAAATGCATATTCCCAATATGAGTCTAGCAAAAGAGGATCAGTGTTGCAAAGGAAAAATGAATTCAAGAGTCGCTTCAATATAACTATAAGGACTTTCATTTTGTTCCTAAAGAACAAAAAAACTGGTCAAATGAGCAGCACATGTTTAAACTGTGGGTCTACTTCCTCTACAAGAATACAATGCAAAATCAAGATAAAATGAATATTAACACTAAACTGGAAAAAAGTGATACTCAACTAAGCCTTTGGTCAAAAAAATAAATAAATTATATCTCAATAATAAAAAAAAGTCTTGTTTAAGTTTCAACACAAGATAATGCAAGAAGCTAAATAGAGTAATGAAAAAATGGATTAAACTTGCAGGTGCACTAAACTTGGAACATAAGAAGAGCACGCAAGTCCGCCAGATTTTGAAACGAATCCTAAGTTGAGAGATTTGAAGTATCTATCTTCTCCAGCAATGTAAGCCATTTGGTTGCCCCGGGTCTTGTTGTCATATCTGTCTAACTGAAAAAGCACAGCGACTTTCTTTTCCTCGTCAATGGAAAAAGCTCCTAGGTTGAAAGTAAAAACCATTGAGTAGATTCAAATCCAGTTTCAAAAAACTGCTCCATGATACGGCATTGTGCTCAACCTTAGTCGAAATCCAAATTTCTACGAAAATCAGTCCCTCTGTTTTTTTTGTTTTTTTCTTCTTTAGTTAACGGATTTTTTTGTATTAAATTAAACAAAAGAATACACAAATGTTTATTCTAACACTGAAGCTCAAATTAGAGAAACTTTAATCAAAAAGAAATTAGAGAAAACTACTAATTCTGAATGTGTGTTCAATTTGAAACAGTTATATCCATATGAATCTCTTAACTTAATTCCAATTTTGTTGTCAACTTTATGTACAGTTTTCTACCAAACAAGGAGTCTCACCAACCAAGCTAAAACAAAGTCAAAGAGAGATGATGAACGTCACGTCAGACGTCACTAAAGAAATGCATGGCTGTCGTCAAATATACCCACCCAATCTTTTTGACAATAATACCATAACCAGCAAAGAAATATTTTATGGATCTTATTCAGTTATTTGATACTATTGAGATACGTAGATGTTAATTGTCATGAAGTCTAAATCTTTAAATAGTGTATGTAAGATAAGTTTCATATCTAAAATTGGACGGATCTTGAACAATATATAAGGGATCGAGACTTTTAGATTAGATGTTAAAGAAACTTAATATGATCATCAGAACCTGATCCACATACTCTTATTGATCTGGGTCAGAAAGGGTCCGACTCCTTAACCTTATGATCAATGTTTTTAAAACCAGACCGAACGTCAAACCGAATGTGTATTCGGGTTATGGTTCATTTTGATCCGACCGGTTGGATCGGGTTTTCTAAATTTTAAAAATAAATATTTTTAAATATATATATATATATATA
>OVBJ01000445.1:0-56236 GCA_900406535.1 Noccaea bulbosa | reverse complement strand
GGTGATTGGAGCTTCTGCGTCCGGTGTCGGTGTCGGCGGAGGATTGACGTGCCGCCGTTCGTGTCGATTCCGGCGGGACGAATGATGGGGTTACCATCTGCGCCGAGATCAGGTTGACTTTGATGTCCGCCTGTTCTCGTGCCGAGATCATTGTTCAGAGATCCCATCTATGAACCTTGATTGTCTTTTTTAGAGTTTGTTCTCCTATCCCCACAGACGGCGCCAATTGTTGAATCTCAAAATAGCACAATAGTGTTATAGAAGAGATGTGGAGTTTAGGAGAGACTCTTTTAATAGATCAACCAAAGTTCAAAGATTACAAAGGGTGATTCGTCTCGGCGACAAGGTTCGCCGAGATGAATGCGAAGAGAAAAAGATAAAAGAATAAAAGTATAGATAGGGTTTCGTATTTTGCTCTTCTGCTCTCAAGGATTTTCTCGATTGCCTTCAATGAATGAGGGGTGTTCAATATATAGTGAGAGAATGTCGGCTTCTTCAAGATATTCTTCATTTTCTCTTATGAAAATATTCTTCTTTGGTGTTGATCTCTTTCCTTTCTTCAAGGATTCAGACTTTATCTCAAAGTCTTTCATTTTCTTTGAAGAGGTTGATGTGGAAAACGGGTCAGGTTTGCATGATGTTATTAATTATAAAGGGTTCAAGGAATTGTGCTGAATTCCGGTACTAACAAACCTCACAATTGACCTTAGTTTCACCATTGCAAAGAGGAGACATGCCCTAGCACCAAAGGCTCAAGCGACGACAACAAAGCAACTCTGGACGTCAACTCTCTTCACCACTTCGATGGGACCTACTTCAAGAATCTCATAGTGAAGAACAGATTCCTAACCTCAGATCCTGGTCGAGTGGACTTCTACCGGAACTTCGCAAGAGCTATGGTCAAAATGGGCGATATCAAGCCCATTACTGGATCCAGCAGCCAGATCCGCATAAATTGTCGCAGGCCAAATTATATAATTCAATGTAAAACCTGTTGGGTCCTATAAACACCTGTTTTTAATATGATTTTCTAAGAAATAAACTCTAAGTTCAAACAGTATTTGTTGGAAGAACCAAGCGTTGTTGTTTTTTAACAGAAAAAGACCCAAAACATATACGTATATACTACAAAAGTCAGAAATATTTTAGCAAGTATAAAAGTCAGAAAATCTAATATCAAAGGCTCATGTATTAGTTTTTGACTTTTTGCTAGGATTTTTTTTTTTTTTAATAAATAAAATGCCTCACAAATAGCTAAAAAGTTAGGAACAAAACTTTTAATAATAAAAGGTCTACAAATTATTATTTTTTCCCGAAATGGCTTTCATTTATGATGGGCTGAGCCTGCTCCCAATGGTCTACACAATTCATAGTTTTGTTTAAATCAGAAAGAAACGAGAGCCGACAGATGAGAGAAGCAAAATTGCAAATCTTTCTGACGGAGAAAGGCACAGAGGGACAAGTGGCCCTCAAAAGAGTTGACGTGCGTGGACCCTCCAGCGCCAACAACGTTTTAGCTTCATTTTCATCGATTTTTTGTTCTCTTTTCTTCGCTCCGCAAAAAAAGCAGAAAGAAAGAAATCTGAAGAGTCGGGGGACTCAGAGGCGGATAGAGAGATCTGCTCGTTTTTCGTTCGAGATCTCCGGATTCATTTCAAGAATCCAATTCGTCTGAGGTTATTGAATAATTTGGGAATTTCATATCAATCGTTTTGAATGAATCGTCGATTACGTGTTGAGTTTTAGATTGTTTTATGGTTTCTGATCGCCGATCTATGTCTGCCTTGTTTATATAAAGGAAACGCGGTGATGGGTGGAGGAATGTAACCGGAATGATCGGTTCTGGTATAGGGCTTTGGCCTCTAGAGTTGTTGATTGCGTTTAGGCACTCGTGATCGATAATCCTTTCTTTCTCGTATTCTGATGTAGTCAGCTTTTTCATTCTTACTTCTGTTTGGCGAAAGTCTTATTCGTTTGATTGAACAACAGCTTAGCTTTGATTCTCTGTATTTTTTTTTGTTTTTGTTTTTTAAACTCCCCATTTGCACACTGATTGTGGCATTAAGTGAAATCTCATTGCTTTGTTTATTTAACTTCACAGGCTCAGATTCGGCCAAGTTTCTCAGAGGTGTATTCATACCGCTCTGCAATTTGCTCGGCTCTCATCTTGCTTAGAAAGAAACTCAGAAAATGCTGGAAGATGTGTCTTATCACTAAGGCTTTATTAGTTGCACGAGCTCATGAGATCACGACTCATGAGCTAGCACAAACTCCGAACTAGCTGAAATCAAGGATAGTTGCTTTTTCGCTGCCTGTGTAAATTTGTAGATTAGATGGAAAACAAGCCGAGTGTCTTGACTGATAAATATGAAGTCGGGAGGTTACTGGGTCAAGGTACTTTTGCCAAAGTGTATTATGGAAGGAGTGTTGATACTAACCAGAGTGTTGCTATCAAGATGATCGACAAGGAAAAAGTTATGAAAGTTGGGCTTATGGAGCAGATCAAGCGAGAGATATCTGTTATGAGGATTGCTAAACACCCTCACGTGGTGGAGCTATACGAGGTCATGGCAACAAAGACAAGGATCTACTTTGTTATGGAGTATTGTAAAGGTGGAGAGCTCTTCAACAAGGTTGCCAAAGGGAAACTGAGAGATGATATTGCTTGGAAGTACTTTTCTCAGCTTATCAACGCGGTTGATTTTTGCCACAGCCGGCAAGTGTATCATCGTGACATAAAGCCTGAGAATCTTTTGCTGGATGATAATGAGAATCTCAAGGTATCTGATTTCGGGTTAAGTGCTCTTGCTGATTGTAAGCGTCAAGATGGTCTTCTCCACACTACTTGTGGTACGCCTGCGTATGTTGCCCCTGAAGTGATCAATAGAAAAGGTTATGATGGCACAAAAGCAGATATTTGGTCTTGTGGGGTGGTTTTGTTTGTTTTATTGGCTGGTTATCTGCCTTTCCATGACTCCAACCTGATGGAGATGTACAGGAAGATAGGAAAAGCAGATTTTAAGACCCCAAGCTGGTTCGCTCCAGAAGTGCGGAGGCTGTTGTGTAAGATGCTGGACCCCAACCCTGAAACTAGAATCACTATCGCAAGAATCAGGGAGAGCTCTTGGTACAGAAAAGGACTACACATGAAACAGAAAAAGATGGAGAAACGAGTCAATGAGACGATAAACTCCGTGGCAGCTAATGGTGCAGGTCCAAGTGAGAACGGAGACGGCAACAATACAGACGAGCCTACGAATTTGAACGCTTTTGATATAATTGCCTTGTCCTCTGGGTTTGATCTGGCAGGACTGTTTGGAGATGTGTATGACAAGCGAGAATCTAGATTCACATCCCAGAAACCTGCTTCGGTGATCATATCTAAGCTGGAGGAGGTGGCACGGCGGTTGAAACTGAGCATAAGAAAGCGAGAAGCAGGTTTGTTTAAACTGGAAAGTTCAAAGGAGGGAAGAAAAGGGGTCCTGTCGATGGATGCGGAGATATTCCAAGTGACGCCAACGTTTCATATGGTGGAAATGAAGAAATCTAATGGAGATACTCTCGAGTATCAGAAATTCGTGGCAGAGGATCTTAGGCCTGCTTTGGCGGATATTGTGTGGGTTTGGCAGAGCGACAAAGATGAGCAGTTACTGCCTGCTTCAAAGCAAGAGACAGAGCAACAGGAGGAGCCATTGTAGATTTTGAATTTTGTTATTATTTTTCAAGATTTGGATTTTCTTAACTCATGTTAAAGGTATATGGAGTTTCTTACATTTTCGTTTGTGAAGAAGAGGAAAATTCCTGCATATATATATATATATAAAGTCGTTTTTCAGAACTCAATGTGGCAAGACTTGAAAGTTGAGAACTTTAACTGCTTGCTCTTACTGACATTATAACAGGAAAGTACGAAGCTTTGTCCAACACCTGAGAGCATAAATTTTAGCATCCTCTGTTTGATTCAGCTATAAAGAGTGCTAGAAACTGGGAAATAGGCTCGACTTTTATTGAGATTTGGTGGTGAAGACGAGATCTATAGTATAGTACAAATACAATATGCGATTTAGTGTTTATCCATAGCAACAATTAGACAGTTACAGACAATGGAGACGGAGAGAGAGTAAGAAAACTCAAGAAGAGCGTTCGGAATTGGAACAGAGATGGTTCCAGAGATAGCGGCCACTTGCCATGTCAACGCATGTCCAGAATCCAGACTTCATTGCCGTTCCCACCTGAGCCCAGAAATGAGAAAAAAAAGTAAACCCATTATTCCCAAATTAGAGAGAATGAAGATCGGAGGAATGAGAAGAAGAAACCTTTGAGAATCTGGAGTCGGAGTCGGAGTCAGAGTCGTCGGCGGGATCAGCGTCGGTGAGAGGGTCGGCGAGAGGGTCGTCGGAGGTAGAGTTGAGCTTCTTGAGGACGAAGAACCCAGCGAGTGTCGCCGACAAGAATATGAGGATCAGCCTTAAAGGACACATCTCCTGCTTCTCTTCTTCCTCTCTGTTGAATTGCTTTTTTCCAGTTGATGAAGGCAATGAGGAGAGAGAGAGAGAGAGAGAGAAAGAGGAGTTGATGAAGAAGAGAGAGAGAGCTGAGGAGGGAAAAAAAAAAGGCAAGATAAAAAATAAAAATAAAAAAAAAGAGGAAAGAGGAGAGAAAAATTCAAAGGGTGCAGTTGAAGAAGTGTCAAATTAGGTAGGAACTCCCTAAAGTTATCTCTGAATTTCAACATCACCTAATACCCTTATTATTTGATTTTTTTTTAAATAGAAAGAGCTTATTCTTCTTAAGTAACAAATTATCCTGATATTCTGTTTGCTGACAATTAAATTATGATGATTAAAGAAAAAGTGAGTTGTTTTGGTAGCCTAATCTGTCAGAACGTGAAATACAATTATATGTTTAGTGATGGCTTTTGACATACAAGTAGATAAGTAAACAAATAAAAGATAACCAAAGTGATTGTTGACACTTTTCACTAACTTAGTCTGATCTTTCATCATTACCCATTCACCATTGCTTCCTTATCTCAACATTTTGACTTTCCCACTTCTCTTCCACAACAGAAATGTCTTTGTTCATCTCCCCTTGTTTTGCCATAAACAAGCCTTCTTCTTTGCCCCTGGTTAATCACACAAGAACAAAAAATAAATATGATATTGGATTGATCATTATTTTACTATGGAAAGGGGTAAGAGACAATCCTGACCTGGCTTTGGGGTATTGTTTTCGAGTTCTGAGAACCTAAAACTTTGCAAACCTAGCAATTCTAGCAAGCGCAGTTCTTAAGCTTCCTATGCCAGCTCCTGATCTTGAGCTAACCATCATCTGTAATCATTAAAAATTGACCACTTCCTTATTAGGTCTCATCTTCTTCTGCAGCTAATAGAGAAGCAAACACAAACTTGCCAAGTCATATTCATACATACCAGGGGCTGGACAATTGACCTGTTTGCCTTCAACTTCTGCATTTTTTAAGAAAAACAAATGTTAGTGTGCTTAAGTAGAGAATGAACAAGTCTTTTTTTATCACTTCCATTATATTCATTTAGAGCATAGTGACCGAACCTCTTCGATTTGCATTGCCCGACGTGCCACATCCATTGGGAAAACCACATCTGTCTTGGTTAAGACTATCTGATACT
Organism: Noccaea bulbosa; assembly: GCA_900406535.1. NCBI lineage: Eukaryota > Viridiplantae > Streptophyta > Magnoliopsida > Brassicales > Brassicaceae > Noccaea > Noccaea bulbosa. The sequence continues at coordinate 50,588 of OVBJ01000445.1, read as the reverse complement.
TTGTATTCGATCTGCAATTCAGTTTTCGGCTGTAAGAACAATTGACTACATGATACAAACAGAGATTAAGAGCAGCATCAATGATTTTACCTCTCCATCAGACTAATAAGTTCATGGTCTCTTGGCTTCATACCCCATTTCGTGTCAACAAGAAGGCATACCCGTTTAAGACTACTTCTTGTTGAGACATATTCCTTTACCTGCATTAATCAATGTTAAACAGATTGGGGATTATTGATCAGCTTCGTGACACACAAAACCGAGCAAGTAAAATACTAGTCAGAGTCAGATGCTCACAAGATCTTCCCAGGCTTCCTTAACTTCATCTTTTGCAAAGGCAAAACCGTAGCCTGGCAAATCAACAAGCCGAACCTTCGGACCAAGATCGAAAAAATTGATGGTCTGCAGTGAATACACCCTTTGTTATTACAGGGAAATGTAAGCCGTACAATCGAGTCATTCACAGACAGAGGAATACCTGGGTCAGTCCTGGTTTGTCAGATGTCCTTACAACACCCCACTGTCTGGTAAGAGCATTTAGCAGAGACGATTTGCCAACATTTGACCTTCCTGATCATAATTGAGACACCAGATACCTCCACTTTTTAGTAAAGTTCTGTGTTTTCTAAAGTAAATTCAACAATATCATACTCTTAAAATTCAGAAATGGTTTTTTGTTGACATTTCTATGATCCTGGTGGGAATAATTTTTTTTAACGCAGTACCTGCAAACGCAATCTCAGGTACATCAGGAGGCGGAAATGACGATGAAACATTTGCAGCAGCAAAGAATTCCATTTTATTCCTAAATATCTGCAAATGGGCAATAGGCAATTGCAACATTAGCTAAGTAGACTAGCAGGGCAGGCTATTATCTTTAAGTCTTAGAGAACGAGCATGAGGAAATAAGACATACACTTTCTTCTATACGCTCTCTATCTGTGCTGGTAGACTGAGGAATATTATCTAACGGAGCAGATAGCTCTGTGTTGTAGCCAGCCTTCTTTAGCTCAATCAAGCGTCTACGCCCCAACAGCTGCCGTAAAATGTATGTTACGAGTCAGGCAATGAAAATATGAATATTACCGTAAGATGCCACAATGAGATCTGGTCATATAAATTACATTTTCTTCTACATAGGAAAGGATTGACTGACTAGGCTGAATTGCCCGAAACTGTGCATTTTTCGACATCTCTACATTTTTTTCTTCATTGTTCTTCTTCTGTTCTATACGACCTTATGAACAAAGGAGAATAAATAGCATGTCAGGAAAGCAGCAACTGAGATGTAGCAAATGAAGCTGATTCATACTCCTCTCTAGTGAAGAAAGCACAAAGAACTAACCATCAAGAACGACATCATCATCTATTCTTTTATTCGAGGTATCATAAGGATCCAGTCGTATCCTCTTTCTCTTCCTCGGTTGATCTTCCTGGCTATCTGAACCATCGTCCAAGACTCTCTTGTCTGCAAATCCTTTCCTTTTAGCCCTAAATGACGGCACATTCAAGCTTTTCCTTCGGCTCACATCTCCATTTTTATCCAATTCATCTCTCTTCCGGTAGCTATGATTTCCAGTAGCATACTTTTCACCATCCCCCCTCGGTGACTTTGTTCTAAACACACCTGTTGCAGCTTTAGCAGCAGCTTTAGCAGCATCTTTAGTGGTCTTCAAACTAGAAGTAGAGCGTTGGTTTCTCTTTGAGGGAGCCCACATTGTGCGTGGAATTTCGTTCACATGGTTATGCTCAGTGAGCTCAGGCTTAGTGGCGTAGACCCTCTTCTTCTTCACGTACGAAACCTTCGTTTTAGCACTATTCCGAGGGTTTGTGTCATCATCACTTCGGCGAGCACTGGATCTATTGCTTCTTTTATAAGTAGAATTAGAGTTCAGAGATGAAAGCCTGAGTCTTTTCTTGAGCTTATGACCTAAAGGCGTATCTAAAGACATTCTGTGATAATCTTGCTGAAGCAGAACAACTACTGTAGAATTACCAACTCAGGTCACCTGCAAATTGGGAGAAAAACCCTGATGCCATTAATCAGTGCAACACTTGAGCAAAAGAGAGACTACCAGAGAGTGAAATGGATAAAACCCAGAACCATCACTACACAACAGAATCGAATTAATCGAATCCGCTTGAAACGAAATAGTAATACGGCAATATAATTGGCTGAAACAAGGCGAAAAGGCGAAACCTTTTGCGGATTGTGCGACGAACGAAATCAGAGAGGAGCTTGGATGATTGGAAGAAATGGGATTCCAGGGTTTAGCTGTCTACCCTCTGCTTCGGTGTCTGACTCTGTGAGGGTTTTGGAGTTGATGTCTCTTACTGGGCTTTCGCTTGACCTTAATCACTAGTTTTTTCAGTGATAATGGGCTTTTCCCGGCCCTATGTTGAATTGTTGAAAACACTGATTGATTGTTGATAGCGTCATACTAAAATTAGTAGAGTATTTTGACTAGAAAAGAGAGTGTGGAGTTCACGTCATAGTTGTGGGATCCATGATTACCCTATCCGAACAGTGTTAAGTAAACTTTTGATAACTCATTTGTTTGGTTCTTTACAGCATCTGGATTGGGAGAGAGAGAGAGAGGTGACATTTGGGAGGGGGACAGACAGATAATGATTGCCATTTCAAAAGAAATGCTTTGTTGTTTTTGGAATCAGTCTTGACATGGAAGCCACTCTTTGCTTTTGAATGCTTCAAAGAGCGAAATTTTAATTAAACCCCATTTGATTAACCACTTTCTCTCTTTTATTTTGTCCTGTTCTGAAAGAGACAAAACAGAGGAAAAGAAGAAAGAGAGAATGGACCCCAAAATGAACTCCCTTTAGCTTCTTTTTTACTTCTTTTTGCTTTGACAGAGTTGAAAATCATTTGGGAAAGAAATGAAAGAGATGAATCAGAAAATGGGGACTCACAAGTTCAGATTTTCAGACATTATGCCTCACTCATGGATCTATAAGCTCAAAGGCATCAGCAGAAGTAGCAGAAAACACCTTCCTTCTTCTCCCAAACACCACCGCTCTTCCTCTGATGCTTCTACCTCAAGAAAGCTCCGTGACTCTCTTCGTCTTTCTTCACCTGCTCATTACCCTCAAGCATCTTCTTCACCCCCCAAATCTTCTTTCAAGAGGAAAACTAAACGTAAAACAGTTTACAAGCCTTCCTCTAGGCTTAAGCTCTCTTCCTCCTCCTTCAACAACTCTCATGTTTCTCTCACCACTTCTCGGAATCATCGCTCTAAAGCATCATCTGCAGCAAATGCAATCATTCTGGAGCCTTCTCTCAATTCTTCTCAGAATCATCGCTCTGAATCATCCTCTGCAAACGCAGTCTCTGATTCCACAGTTGGAAGCTCGTCAGATCCTGTGTCATTATCTGCTTCTGATCAAAACCAAGGCTTTTCTGGTGATCCTGAATCGCATTCCATTGACATCAAGAACGAACACTCTGTGAGGAAGCTCGATGATGTTTCTAAAGATCCTTCAATCTCAGGAAACTCGAGTCCTGTCCTGGTCGAGACTGTAAAGGAACCACTGATTGATATAAGGGCACAGCAGAAGCTCAAGAAACCGAAAGCTCGTTCTTCAGGGATAAAGCTTCGGGCGAGTTCACCGAAGATCGCAAGAAAGAAGACAAAGGGATCAAGAACGTCCTCGGAATCAAAGACTGCAGAGAGTTTTGCAATAGTTTTGACTTCGTTGGATCCAGAGAGAGATTTCAGAGAATCCATGGTTGAAATGATTGTGGAGAACAAGATGAAGGAACAGAAAGACCTGGAAGATCTTCTCGCTTGTTACCTTTCACTGAATTCGAGTGAGTATCATGACATTATCATTAAGGCTTTCGAGAAAACATGGTTTCATCTGACTCACCTCACCTGAATGACTCTCTCAGCTCTCTCTCTATCTCTGTTTGTAACCCAAAACGCCGCCTTTGAACAACTTTGTTAAACACACATGTAACTTTTTACATTTTGGAACCAGCAAGTTTGTTTTATTACATGAATAAATTTACAGTTGAGAAACTAGCGCCTTGAGCTCCGTGGATTCCGGGAAACAGCATAAGGTGACTGAAACCCAACTTGTTCTACGTCTCCAACAGTTCTTATCAACCTTCTTCTTCTAGCCTCTTCCGCCAGCGACCGCTGCTGTGACCTGCTCTGCACGTTTACGAGTGAGCGGTTCCTTGGAAGTGTGCGGTTGTCTGAAGCCAACCTCCCGTTACTCGAACTGGAAGCTGCATACATGTTGGCTTGCCCTGACTGCGGATGAGAGCTTTCTTCGGGGCAAAACCTCGTCACGTCGTGAGTTCTGGTCATAACAGTAGGTTGGGAGCTGTTCTCATCAACAGATACGTAGTTGAGGTTGGAGTAAGACCCTGAATTGGAAGAACTCTGAGATTGCGTCTCATCGTGAAAATCATCTGCAGTTTTGATTTTCTCTCAAAAACATTTTGTAAAAACATACTACACACGTTTAGTCTTGTGTTACTTATACATACCTTGTAGCCAGTCTTGACGGCCTCGTGCAATATAGTTAGAGAGTGAAGCGTGAGAGGATGATGAATGCGAGGAAGAAGCGTGATAGGTTTCATCATCTTCCTCGTACTTCCAACCAGGCACCAAAGAAGAGATCGCTCCATCAATCATCTTAGCAATCTCGAGTGGCTCCCAATCTGTGATCTCGAGTTCTTTTACCATCTCCGTTGCAACATCAGTGGAAGTATCACTCGTGATGTCAAAAGGGAAAGACACTTTTTTTGCCATACCTGGAGGAAAAAAAGAAGAAGGAAACAATCATGTGACCGAATAACGAAAACGATCAGCTTAATCAACTATAAGTCCCTTTTACCATTTTCATCAGCGATTAGTACATTCAGCTGGATTGTGTTATCTTCAGCGTTCAGCTTCCCAGTGATGGACATTTCGGTCCTTCCTAACTCATCATCTTCCAACGTGAGTGTTTCCATTTCATTCTCGTTCAAAAAGGGCCTCGGGTTCCCAGCACCGCTAGCGTACACCATCCAGGACTCATCAGACGTGAGAAATGGATCTTGCAATAGTTCTTTTGCTGATACTCTCTTTGAGGCAGGCACAAGGCATTTCCCGATGAACCTCTGTGCCTCAATGTCTCCAACTCTGTAAAACGCTCCTGGTAGCTTTCCCTGGAAAGAAAACATTAGCAGGGTCATGACAGGTTCAAACAGATAGCTTCATCCATATGCTCACAGACCCAAAGACATACCGAGGCAACTTTCTTGTAAATATGCACCGCGTTGTTGCACTCACTATACGGGAACTCAGAGGTGATCATCTCCAAAAAGCACATACCAAAGGAATAAACGTCGATGAGTTCATTGTAGTTCTCCTCATATAATTCCGGAGCCATGAACTCTGGAGTGCCTACGCAAAAGAAGCACAAAGAAGTCTAAGCATATAGTCTTGACAAGTGAGAACAAATCATTTTTTTTTTCTTGCAACATACCGATGACACTATGGGCAGAGTGGCAGTCCCGCAGCATTCTTGCAAGACCAAGATCGCCTATTTTGACTTGTCCAAGATGCCCATTAACAAAGATATTATCACACTTGAGGTCTCTATGGATAACAGGAGGGTCGTGCTCGTGGAGATAAACAAGCCCTTCCAAGATCTGCCGAGCCCAGGACTTGATTGCCCGGATATCTATCCGCAAGTACTTAGTTTTGTATCTGCACACAAGGGCGGGACAGGTTCATACAAAGCAAAAAGTGAGTAATCTTGGCAGAAGAAAAAAGTGTTAAAAAAGAATTACTGTCGGAGGGTCCCAGAAGTGAACAGCTCGGTGATGAAGTTGAGAGTATGGGAATGAACATCGATCCAGGAAGTGTAGAAACGAATGATGGATTTGTGGTTGAGAGTGCTGAGGAGATGAACCTCGGAGTAGAGCCTTTGTAGATCAACAGAGGAACGAAGAACCTCTTTAAGCTTCACCTGGCTCCATGCTACTTCTATTCCAAGCATCTCGTCGATTGCTTTGTACACTGTCTTCATCGCTCCCCTTCCAAGAACTTCTCCAAACTGTTTCCAACATAAAACCATGTATTATTACAAGAAGGTTTGATCCATGAACATAAGAGTTTGTCTCCCCCACTTACACGTCCGTAGCGACCAGTCGGATCAGTTTCGACATATTCTAAAACTTGATTCCCGTTCATGGTTGACCAGAAATCGCTTGATGATCCTAGAAATCTTCCGAGAGGGAAGAGATATCTCTGATGGCCAAAAGTCGTCCTACTTACTTCTTCTTCGTCTTCTTCTACCTCATCGAAGAAGGGTCAGCAGATAATATGTTGAACAGTCTTTGGCCTCAATCACATCCCCATTTGGTAATAGAATAAATAAAGACAAGAGCCGCAACCTTGCTTGCATCACATATATTATTAGAAAACAATATTCATTTTATTGACCCAATTGTAAAATAATATACTTTTTTCTGAAAATCCAAGCTTTGTCAAATCTTAGTTGCCAATAAAATATACTCAAGCTACAGTAATTGAAAAAAAAAATCATCAAACGTGTACCATTTTGAAAAACACATGGCTGAATAAGCTAAAAAGGAGAAGAATATGCCCTGCTTTATTTTGTCAACCACAGACAGTTGCAAAGAGGATAAGAGTTTAAGAAATTGTGGTTTCTTGGAAACGCGATACTGGGGGAGGTTGCTTGACGAAACTGCACGATTCAATCGAACCAATTATTAGTTTCGTGGACTCAAGAAATCCAAAATATTGAAATTAACACACAAAGAAAAAGAAAAAAACGACAAAAGATACGGAAAAAGTCCGAACAGAAGTGGGGAACATGACGAGAATAGAAGAGAATAGAGTGACAATGACATCACCGTTGAACATTAATTTTTTGCTGGTGGCTACTTCCTTCCTTCAGCCCTCAAGTCGCTCAAGGTTCTGTAATAAACTAGCAACACATAACAAATAAATATGCATTCACCAATATCTTTATTCATCCTCTTACTTCGCTTCGTGTCTAAGGAAGGTCAGAATGTTAACAGGCAATCTTAGATCTAAATGGATATGGTATGCATATTTGACTACTGTTTTGTTCTGGTTTAGCTGTTACTTGACACGTGGAAAAGGAGAAACAGAGAAAAATGGTAGTGAAATAAAGATAAGGATGGAATATATCACAAACAGGAAGAGCCGTATAAGTTTGACACTGACAACAGGTTGCAGCCAGAATTGTCCCACGAGCATATCATTATATTCTGCTCATTCATCACATCATTACCATTCATTATACAAAATGTGAAAGACCCTTTCTACACCATCTTCTCCGCAGTTGATACGTCACACAGGCAAAAACTCCATAGCGCAAGATTCCCAAAAAGATGTTACCTCTACCGAACTAAGTTCCTCCATTTATCCTTTAAATCCACCTACCAAGTTGCAACCTTTCTATATCACTCACACTTTTCATGTAACTTATTCAGGGTAATTGTTGAGCATGAATTTAAAAGAGGATGTGCTCACCTCAGTCCTCTCTGCGAATATTGCAGGGTTTGCATTCTTTATATCTTTCCATGATTTTCCAAACCTGCATAACGACAACAACATAATGACAATGCTATAAACATATAACGTGAGCCAAGTTTAGACTTTTGAGACTCGATGTATCAGCATTGGATAATGATAATAGAGTATGGGACTTGGCAAAGAGTGTTGCATACTCTTTTACTCCTTCCCTCAGAGCTTCCATTTCTTCAGGCGTCCAGAATTTCTTTGGCCTTCTGACAGGAGAAATTGCCTTCTTCAACGGAGATACATACAGAGGTACAGGGCTTGGTAGACGAGGCCGAGTCCTGCCAGACCATATCCCCTGACTACCCGAACCTTTCGCATTTACATTTTCCTGTTGCTTCACAATTAAACGACAACTTCATGAACGAAAAAGAACAAGACTTTTAGAAAAAAAACATGAAGGAAAATTCACTAACACTCACCGGTTCTTCATTATGGTCTTGACTGCGTGTTCCAATCCTATTAACCTGAGGAGTGACATCTACTGAATGATCGATTTCATTGTTAGGTTCTTGCCCTTGTGCACTCATTGTCTGCTCCTCGTCTGCTGCATGTTGTTCAATCACCTTATCATCGTTAGGTTCTTGCCGTTGCCAAGTGGAACCATCGAGGTGTGCTTGAATCTCTAACAAATAATCCTTCAGCTCTCGAGCAGCCGTTTTGTCCCCCTTATCAAGACTTGGCTCATGCTCCTGTTCTTGTACACTCGTTGTCTGCTCCTCGTCTGCTGCATGTTGTCCAATCACCTTATCATCCTCCAGACACCCCACTCCTTCAACATCTTTGTCGTTCTCATTTCCGTCCTCCCCTTCACCGGTTCCACGCCGCTCGTTGACGTTATCAATGGTGTCATCCTCCAAATGCCTCCTACTTTCATCAACAGCATTTGGATCCTTTCTGTTGTCAGCACAGTCTCCCTCTACGTGGTTCACAGCCTTGCGCTTAAGAAACCTCCTTTGGGCTTCTGATTCAAGAGAGGAGCTCCCATATAGTTCCCACTGTTCTTTGAGCAACTGAGTAAGAAAGGAAATGGCAGTGTACCTGATGTTAGTCTCGCGAATCCGCTGATAGAGCTCAGGATCCTCAAGGGCCTTCTTCAGATCAGTCTCCCACTTCAACAACTCATCGGTCACCAAACCGCTACCACTCTCCTTCAAAATCCCAACCCGTTTTGTCCATATCCTGTCAAGGGCGTCGGTGAAGACGCCATCCGAAGCAGACAATGGCCACATGAATCTAAGCGTGCACTCAGCAGCCATCCAGCAATAAGCAGACTTGTGAGACTCCATAAGTAACGAATGTTGCTGCAACAGAAGCTTCTCAAGAATCTCGAGGAGGTCAAGCGTTCCCTCGGCGACCGTACCTCGGATCAAGGAACTGGAGATGTCCCGCAAAACGGAAGATATCTTGAGATTCAGGCAGTCCGGGGAGTCTTCAAATTTCAGCGCCGAAAGCAGGTTAATAGGGGGAACCTTAGGATTTTGTTGTCGACGGATGAAAAATTCGGCAACCCATTTGTCGATGACCTCCATTTTGAATATTTCGCGGTCAAAGCTATACCCTTTGTTTTATTTCCGTCGATGCAGTTTGGCCGGAGAAGACGAAAAGCTCCGATAAGCGCTTGATTGAGGGGAATACGGACGGTTTCAGATATTCTGTAATGGGCTGTTAGTTGGGCCTGAAGTCAAAGAAGACTATTCGGTGATGATGGATGGCAAAAGATTGACAAGTGTCGTGAGCTGAGCCTTATCCACAGATTCCCCAATCCTCTTTCTTACTCTCTTTGGCTTGGCGCGCTCTCTCAGTCTCTCTCTTTCTCCATAGTTCCATTTCTGCGCTCTCTCTCACTATCACAGTCTGTGTCTCTCTGCGATAATGGCCATGGCAGAGCTTTCGACCCCCAAAACGACGTCGCCGTTTCTCCACTCTTCGTCTCGGCTCCGCCTCTCTTCCAAATTGCATCTTTCAGATCATTTTCGCCATCATCTTCTTCCACCTCTACCCACAACTCCCAACACCAAAATCTCTTGCTCCGTCTCTCAGAAGTAAGTCGCTTTACGCCTCCTGATTCCTTTCTTCTCTTTATAAAAATCTCAACTTTAACTGATCAGAAGGTTTTTTTATATATATATTATCATCAAAGTAACCAAGCCCCTGTTGCGGTTCAAGAAAATGGATTGGTGAAGACGAAGAAAGAGTGTTACGGAGTGTTCTGTCTCACCTATGACCTTAAAGCTGTATTATTTCTCTCCCTGTTTCAGTTTTCCTTCTTTGGGCCTTCAATTTCCTCTTATTAGCTTTAGCATAAGTTATAAATCAATCTTATCTTGAGATTTAAGAGTAGAGATATAATCCTCCGGTTCACATGGAGATAATCGTATTTCTACAGTCTTATAAATGTTGTTATCTAAATCCAAAGTATTCTTTGAGATTGAGTGACCAAATGTCTGCGTTTGCAGGAAGAGGAGACAAAATCATGGAAGAAGTTAATCAACATTGCAGTTTCAGGAGCTGCAGGCATGATTTCCAACCATCTTCTCTTCAAAGTAAGTTTTTGTTCTTTCTATCTATTTAATGTTTCATAATCCATAGAAGAGATTACTCACCACTCATTGGTCTTATCTTATGTAAACTTGTCTTTCGGGGTGTAGCTTGCTTCAGGTGAAGTGTTTGGTCCAGACCAACCCATTGCTTTGAAACTGCTAGGATCGGAGAGATCAATCCAAGCTCTAGAAGGTGTTGCTATGGAACTGGAGGATTCGTTGTTCCCTTTGTTGAGAGAAGTTGATATAGGAACAGATCCATATGAAATTTTCCAAGATGTGGAGTGGGCTCTTCTGATTGGTGCTAAACCTCGAGGCCCTGGAATGGAACGTGCTGCCTTGTTGGACATCAATGGCCAAATCTTTGCTGAGCAAGGAAAAGCTCTTAACGCAGTTGCCTCTCCTAACGTCAAGGTCCTTGTTGTTGGAAATCCTTGCAACACCAAGTAAGCTACTTTCCTTAGTTTTTCATTATCTATTCATCAACGTCCAACTTGTTAATTATACTTTTTTCTTATTTTTCTCTTTTGTCCAGTGCCTTGATTTGTCTTAAAAATGCTCCCAACATTCCTGCAAAGAATTTCCATGCCCTCACGAGGTTGGACGAGAATCGAGCCAAATGCCAGGTACCACATTTTACACCTATATATATATGTATGTATAATGCATACATGTTATTGACTATACCATTTGCAGCTTGCACTGAAAGCCGGCGTCTTCTACGACAAAGTGTCTAATATGACCATATGGGGAAATCACTCCACGACTCAGGTTTGCCTTAACTTGCTCTGAGTCTCATTTGTTGTGTCTCTATATCTTGGGGGTGTTTTCTCTTATTTTTTAGAGGTGAATCAGGTGCCAGACTTCTTAAACGCCAGGATTAATGGCGTGCCTGTGAAGGAGGTTATTACAGATCACAAATGGTTAGAAGAGGGATTCACTGAGAGTGTTCAGAAGGTAGCATGGCGTTTCATCGGATGTTATGATAAACTTATGCAATGAGATATACCATTTGGCTGAGTAAGTTGCGTTTGTTCTACAGAGAGGTGGCTTACTAATTCAGAAATGGGGACGATCTTCTGCTGCTTCTACCGCTGTTTCTATTGTTGATGCTATAAAGTCTCTCGTAACTCCTACTCCTGAGGGTGACTGGTTTTCAACTGGGGTACATCTTTTTTTCACACTCATTTTGATAAGATAACAACATGATAGATTGGTTCAAACTTTGATAGGGTTGTGTTAATGTAACTTTAGGTGTACACAAATGGAAATCCTTATGGTATCGCAGAGGACCTTGTCTTCAGCATGCCATGCCGGTCAAAGGTATGTTCTATCCTTAATGTACTTTAAAGCTTTTCTCTTGTAGGAAGTTCGTAAATCTCAAAACTGGGTCTGTTTCCAGGGAGATGGAGATTATGAACTTGTCAAGGATGTAGAAATTGATGACTACCTTCGTAACCGAATCGCCAAGGTATAGCCTCCTTAAAGATTATTCTTTAGCAGGTTTTGTGTCTAATTGCCAGAAGTTAAACTGAGGCATGAAAATATTGCAGTCGGAAGCGGAACTGTTGGCTGAGAAGAAATGTGTTGCACACCTCACTGGAGAGGTACGTATCTGTCTTGTTTATTCAAAGAAAACCAAACCATTTTGATAGAAGCTAACCTTAGTTACTTCATCGATCTATGTTTCAGGGCATCGCCTACTGTGACCTTGGTCCGGTAGATACTATGCTTCCTGGGGAAGTTTGATTTTTGAAAGGGCGTTGAACATCTAAAGTAAGCATTCTCTTCCGGGTTGTTCGCTGTACAGAGCACACCCACATTACTCATGTTGATTCTTCAGAATAAGTGAATCAAACTCTCTACATTTTTCTGCATATATTTATATATGTATGTGATTTCTTGATCAGTGTACCAAAAGTCATCAACAGTAGTGTTTGTAAACACTTGAAACGACCTTCTGCTTTATTCTAGTTCCAGAAACTCAAAAATAGATAAATGCATATCTTCTGATGTTAAAACACAAACTGTTCNTTTGGTTTTTTTTTTTTTTTTTTTTTTTTTGGTTTCTTTCCAAAATCAATCTCAAAACAGCCCCCTATATGTGTAAAAAATAACACCAAATAAAGTTACAATAGAGTATGTATGCTATACATAAGAATCAAGAAGCGAGAATGTTGGAGGGTCTTGCTGGTCGATGTCCAGGAGAGGCCTCGCGTAGTCTCTTGCACTCGTCTTTGCAGTAGTCAAGGGAAAAACAGAGCTGTCTTATCACTTCCCTCTTCTCTTCTGCTACTTCTTCTAGCTCCCTCCTCTGCTTCTCTACTTGCTTCTCCATCTCTACTGTCCTATCGTCTTTTGCTTTCATTTCCTCTCCAAGCCGACTCATCTCTGATTCTAGCTCACTCACCCTGATGCTTACCTTCTCTATGTATCTCTCTTTCTCTGCCTTTTCCTCTGTCAGCACATCGATTTCGCTCTTGAACCTTTCCTCCTCTTCCATTTTCTCACTACTCACCCTTCTTATCTCGTCTTCAAGATAACGCACTTGAGCTTCAAGCTCCTTGAACTGCTCATCCCGGTGTGTTTTCTCCTCCAACAGCTTGTTAATCTCGGCTTTGACCTGTGCCTTCTCCGGGAATATCTTCTCTTCGGCGTCGGACACTGCTGTCTTCAGATCCCTGATCTCATGGTCTCTACCTGCCAAACTCGATTTCATCATGGAGACTCTATCCAACAGCTTCACAACCTCTCTTCTATCTGCACTAGACTTGTTTTTCCATGCTACAGTTTCTTTCTGCGCAGACTCAAGCATGTGTTGCAGGCTCTTGAGCTTCGCGTCATCAGACTTGCATTTTTCAACTTCTTTTCTCATGATGCCGTTTTCTTTCTCTGCCTCCCGAAGCCTCAGGCTCGTAATTCTCAGCTCTTCAGATATGTCCAGGTCTTGTGTAAGAGCGGCCTCTTCAAACTGTTCGTCATCCAGCTCAGATGGCAAATATCTAGCAAGCTGGCTCTTTAACATGTAAATCTGGTCTTCTGAGCTCTGTATCTTCTCGTTTGCATCTCTCAGTTCTTGCTCACAGGCAGCAAGTTTCGCTGGAAAATCAATGAACTTAGTCTCACTTTTGACCCTTGTCAACAAGCTCTCAGTATTCACTTCAAGTTGCATTTGCATCCTGAGTCTCTCCTTGGCTTCACGGAGCTCGATCTCAAGATCAGCGACCCTCTTGCTGAGGGACTGAAAATCAGTGCCAATGCTCACATAACCAGGGACAGTAACCACAGAAGAATCGTCAGATTCCAGTTCGGAATCAGTAATAGAAGCAGAATCATCTCCAGAGCCAAGGAAGTAGTCAAAACCAGGAGCACGGCGGGAAGGAGGACGGCCTAACCGACTAAGCTCAGTGGTGAGGTCAGAGGCGGACATGTCAGAAAAGCCAGAGCCTTGTGACTGAAGCTCTAAAGGAGAGCCTTTTCTCAACTCTCCGGTGATGTTCTCGTAGCGCTCGGCCAGAGAACGGTACATGCGGTGAAACTCATCGACGAGGCTGATGAGCTCAGGCCTCTTCTGGTAATACATCTCCGCCTTCTTGGCAAACGAATCTGCATCCTCCTCTATCAGCTTCACCATCCGCTTCACGCTCCGGTCCATCTCTGATGATTGGTCACACACAAAAAAAAAAGTTGGCATATTTATGAAAAGACGACCCACCTAATCTTTGGGAACCCTAAAGCTATAATAAGCTATTTCATTTGCGAAACCGACATATGATTTTACAGGAAAGCGACATAATGACATGGACTACTCACCATCGAGATTATTCTCGAGCCACTTTGAATTTTTGAGGCCGATATGACTATCCCACCACCATGGATGTGATTTTGTGGACTCTGCTCGCTTGATACTCTTCTTAGAACGAACCTGGCAAAAAACCCAGAATCACAAGAATGAGAATCGATTGTGGTTTTCGACTGGAGTTTGAAAAAAGACAAGATTTTTTTGTATGTACCAGTTCATGATCCATGGCTGCAAAATCGATGGACCCTATGAGAAGCTGGAAACATCACAAGAGACAATCATGAGACAATGTGAAAAGACGACTTCTTTTCGAAGACAAATAATAGAGATTTTGTCTGTCTGACAAATAATACAAAACGTCGGTCTGTTTTTATTCCCCCCCTCAAATCCCAAAACCAAAAAAGGATGGTACTGTTGAAAGAGAATGATGACAATCCGCAATACACAGAAAACGACAAGAAAGGACAAAAATGTAAACCTGACAAGAAGTAGAAGAAGATGGAAGCTTTGCAAGGGATGATGGAGAGGGAGATACAGGGCTTTTTAGATTGTTGAAAGCAAAAATAAATTAAAGTCAAAAGAATTTATACACTTACCTTTAAGACATACTTTATATTGCGGACAAGTCTAACTTGTACTAAGCGATCAACGTGGCCAAGTGATTGGTTGTCTCTTTGTAATCTTTTATTCATTTAAATATGTAATTTGGGGACTAATTCCACAGTGTCCATGTGGTCAGAGAAGAGATTAAAGAGCTGTAATTTGACCTCTCCTTCCCCACTAATCAAATCGACCATTCATAAGAGTAATGGTCATCATCCTGTTTCAAATTTGTTGCCATTCAAATACTTGAAGGTTCACGCAGTCAAAATATCATATTTTGCAGGCATTGAATTGCCTTTAAGAAAAAAAAATTAATCTGAAAATCAGGCTTTTTTTCCTTTTTAAATGTAACTAAATGGGAAAGACTTTTTCGGGGTTTAAGGAGTAATCGTGTTTTGTGTGTCTTAAGACCGAAAAAGGCCAACACACAACCTTTGAAGTTTTTATTTTGTGGCGCTCCACTTCCTTATCCTAGCTTTTCATTAATTTTCAAATTTAGTGCATTAAAAAATTACATGTTCTTTAAAAAAAAAATAATAATACTAGTAGTATATTTGTATGTCATGTGTCAGAACCTGATTTATTGTTCCATCATCGTTGATTTGCACTACTCGTTTCAGCAGAAAAAAAAAACAAAAAACAATTTGCGATGA
Source organism: Noccaea bulbosa (assembly GCA_900406535.1). Taxonomy (NCBI): domain Eukaryota; kingdom Viridiplantae; phylum Streptophyta; class Magnoliopsida; order Brassicales; family Brassicaceae; genus Noccaea; species Noccaea bulbosa. Next base: position 35,401 of record OVBJ01000445.1, on the reverse strand, counting down.
TTGCTATAATGCTTAGATTTAAGACTTATTATAACTTTAAAAATTCAATACAAATAGAGAATACTATCTTGGAAATTTTAATGTCTTTTAGAAGAAGAATCATATAACAGAAAATTGAAGCATAATAGATTTATCACTATTTTGTTTCATACCAAATCCCAAAATGTTAATGTTAAGCCCTAGTTAAAAAAAAATGTGATTTTTGAAAGTAAAAAAATTATCACTCTAATGGTTTTCGCTCAACCGGTCAAAGTTATCAATTTTTTTTTGGTTTTCAAAAATGTTTCACTGACATTTTGTTTCTGAAGCTTTAATGCAACAATGTTATTGTTGAAAGAGTATTGTTAAAAGTATAACATACATTGACCTCCATTTTCAAAAATTATCACTCGAATGGTTTTCGAAAAACAAATCATATTTACTATTAAATTATAAATATAAATATTTTATTTCAACATAAATTATACAGCACGCAACATGTAAAATCTTTAATAAATTTGGTTACGAACTATAACCTTTTAGCGTAAAAAAGAAGATGTGTCAGTGATGACTCATTGAGTGTAAGGAGAACTCATATTCAAGAATCAAAACAGCAAGTATGTAGACATTTTCTACAAAATCAAAAAGTTGTTGTATGAACAAAAAAAGTGTGACGATTAAAAAAGTAAGCATAATTTGCCTATCTTGATTTGGGGCCTCTTGTGCCTTGGTGTATGGGCCTGCAAAGTTACTACTCACCAAGAATTTAAAATGTGTCTGGTAAGGTGGTGATAATCTTTTAATGGTGGAGAAGAATGCAATCTTCGTTGTGAGTTTGGACAAAGCTGCATTTCACAATCGTTCATTTCAAGAATAAAGACAAATAGGCATGAAGATGAACACATCACAGCCATATACAGAAACATCACCTAGCTACAAAAGACAATCGTAGGAAACAATGTATGAGAAGAGAAGGTTTGAAAATGAGTACGCAGCATTTTGTGTTTGTGCACGGTGCAGGGCATGGAGGTTGGTGTTGGTACAAGATCGCAAATTCACTAAGGGAGAGTGGACATAAAGCCACCTGCATCGACCTCAAGGGCGCCGGGATCAACCCAACCGATCCAAACACTGTCTCCTCTCTTCATGACTATGACCAGCCTCTCTATGACTTCCTTTCTCAACTTCCCCTAGACCAAAAGGTTATTCTGGTGAGCCACAGCGTTGGAGGAGGGAGCATGACGGCTGCCATGTGCCGCTGTCCTTCCAAAGTCTCCATGGCTGTTTACGTCGCAGCAGCTATGGTCAAACCTGGTACCATGGTTCCCCCAGTTCTCAAAGATGTAATGAAGATATGTTCCGGGATTATAGAGGAAGAAGCTGAGAAGATATGGGACTTCACTTTTGGAAACGGACCCCAAAATTTTCCAACAAGCATGATGATGAAACCTGAGTATGTCCGGGACAAGTTTTACAACGAGAGCCCCATGGAGGTTTGTCCTTTATTACCAAACTCTTTTAAAATAATCTCTGCCTTTTTAGAGAATCTTCATTCATTCATGTGTGATCAGGACTACACACTGGCTACTACGCTTCTGCGTCCGGCCCCTACCATGGCATTCCTAGGCATGATGGATATTCCAGAAGCAGCAGAGACCGACCAGATACCAAGGGTGTACGTGAAGACAGGCAAAGACCATATGTTCCAACCAAAACTTCAAGACTTAATGGTGTCCCTGTGGCCTCCTGCTCATAACTTCCTTCTTCCAGACAGTGACCACTCAGCATTTTTCTCCCAACCACAAGATCTTATAAAATTCCTACTTCAAGCAGCTTCCTCTCTCTCTCCCTGATTCCTTTTTATATATCTCTTTGAAACTCCTCCAAATCAATCTTTTGGATAGTTTACTTGCATAAAGTTGGATCAAATTCATATTATATATCATTAGACATAGAGAAAGGAGCTAGCCTACAATAATTGCTATATAAATGTAACTCACGCCTCTACTACTCAAGCAAGTGATCTCCAAACAATCAACAGAAACGACTTACAAACTCAAAAGCATAGATAAAAAAAAAAAAGGGAAAGAGAAATCAAGGAGTGATTTGAACGTTGGAGTCCTTGGGTTTGCTGTTGTCATCCGAAGATGGCCGGGTCTCAGAAGAGTCTGAAACTCGTATCTCCTCAATCATCCTAACCACATCATCCATGGTTGGTCGTACCTCAGGCATTTGAGCCACACACGCCATAGCAATCTGCAGCATCTGTACCATTTCTTCTTCAATGTTCTGGAACCTCATCAGCTCAACATCGAACACTTCACTCGTCCATTCCTCTCTCACCACTGACTGCACCCACCTTGGGAGATCAACCATGTCGTCCCGGCTTGGCGACTGCACTGGAGACTTCCCAGTCAACAGCTCAAGTATAAGTACACCAAAACTGTAAATATCGGATTTATGTGTGTGTTTCCTTGTCTCTATCACTTCTGGTGCGCGGTAGCCTGCACCTCTCATTGGAGCAATGGGCACAGCCATCAGAGGTGTCAGCCCAAAATCAGAAATAGAAACATCGTTCTCTTGCTTCATAATCACATTTGAGGACTTTATGTTTCCATGATTGAACTTTGGACCTCCAGCTGCGTGGATGTGAGCTATACCTTTCGCTGCTGCGAGTGTGATTTTCAGTCTGGAGTCCCAGTCAAGAGGCATTCTCTCACTTCCACGGTCACCTGTCATGGCATCAAGATATTCTTAAGTAAGACAACAACATCAAGAAATGCCATTAAACAGAGATGGGAAGAAAAGAAGACTAACCGTGGAGGAGTGATGATAAGTTACCAGCAGGGTAATAGTCATAAACCAAGAGCTTCTCATCCTTGGAGTAATAATATGCACGGAGGGGAACCACACTAGGGTGTTGTCCTACCCGACCGATGATCTCCATCTGCTGTTCAAACTCCTTCTTTCCAGCTGCCACTTCCTTCAACCTTTTTACCACAACAGTTGTGGATTCCTCTAAGACAGCCTTGTATGCTGTCCCATAACTACCTTTTCCTAGTACTTCCGCTGATGCCCTCAATAAATCTTCTAGATCAAAGTTGTAGGAGCAACCTTCAAAGAACACCAGCTTATTCTTGTCATGTTCTTGCACACCACTTCCAAATTCTTGCTTTGCTTTCTCAGTCAAAGTCTTTGCTTTTACGATGCTATCTTCCCTCTTATCCTTTTTCTTGATACAGCAACATAAGATAATTGCAGTGACTAATAGCAGCAGGGCAGCTCCACCAGCTGCGATGAGAACGATAGTGCTTACATGTAATTTCCTTTTTGGAGCTTCTTTGTGAGGAAACGGCGGCAATGGAGGTGAGGAGATGGGTGGGGTAAGAGGAGAAGGGCGAGAGGGAGCGGCACAGGGTTGCAGAGGAAGTCCACATAACAATGTGTTTCCGGAAAACGATGAACTTGGAAAGCCACCAAGTGCAGAGGGTATTGAACCATCAAGATGGTTGTTGCTCAAGTTTAAACGTCTCAGGCTTTCAGTATCAAGATTAGGTATTGGTCCAGAAAGTTGGTTATTTTGGAGGCTCAACACTGTCAGTTGCGTCTGGTTTTGTAAAGTTGTTGGTATCTTCCCGGTGAAAGAGTTAAAAGAGAGATCAAGGATATTGAGCTGCGGGGACAAAAACGATGGTACCTCACCGGAGAAGTTGTTATGTTGGAGAAAGAGGTAACGTAGTGAAGGGAGAGATGGGATATCAGGAGGAAGGTTACCACTGAGGAGGTTTGATCTCAGACTGAGAATCCTGAGTGATTCTAGTTTACCAAGTGTGTCTGGAGGGACTGGTCCCACAAGGCCAATTCCAGGAAGGCGGAGAGCAAGAACATGAGTGCCATCAGAAGCGCAGGTGACACCAACCCATGATTTGCAGATATGGTTGGTGGAATTCCAGTTGAGCCTTCTGAGATGAGGAACAGAAGCAGCAAAGGCAAGGAGAGCTTGCCTATCCGAGTTCAGGTCAGCAACAGCAGAAGAGCAGAAAGTAGTTGTGACAAACAAGAAAGAGACAAGACAAGCAGACAAGACTTGACCAACATCAAACTGGAAATGGAGCTGCATCATCAGCATGAATTCCTGTCCCTCCTGCTTCAAAAGAAAAGGAGAAGATAATGAGCCAGTGACTTTCACCACACAAGCCAATATAATGCAACACCAAGTTCTGGAAAAAAGAGGCTTACTTGGCCAGTTACTTAGATTAAATCACAGCAAATCAGCTAAAAAGAAAAACTATAGATGTGAAGAAAAAACAAATAAAGATTCTAGTTAGATCTTCAAGAAAAAAAGTATGCCATTGTCTATCTTTATCTTTATCATTGGGAGATTAAACAATCCGAGAGGCTATGAGAAGAGATTGAAGCATCCAGCAAAGGAAAAGCTAAAGGAATAAAGCTAAAGAACCTAACTTTAACACAAAACTTTGATGAGCATAAAAAAGCAACTCCTTTTTGTCAAATATAGAGAGAAAGAAGCAGGTCTGTCCATCATGTGGACAATGTCACTAAGTAAATAAAGATATGCTTGAGTGTCTAATTTTATGAGGGTTGTTGAACGAATTGGATGAGCAAAACCATGGGACTAATAGACCACGTCACTAGACTGTAAAGACTCAAAACTTTCCTACCCACCCAGCCGGAGAAAATGGCGATTTTTAAGTATAATTCCACAACTAGACTATTACAGAAATTTACAAAGTAAACAAATATAATAAGAAGAGAGAAAGAGAAACCTGAGAGTAGAGGGCAAGCTAACGAAGTAAGAAAATTGTGGGCATTGAAGAACTCAAGAAACGGAAGGAGAGGAAGAAATGGTGCCTGTTTTGAGCGGAGCAAAGCTCAATCTTGAAATTGTGAAAGAGAAGAAAGAAGAAAAGTGCAATGCGTGTGAGGACTAGTGGGAGAGACGGAGAGAAGAAGAAGAAAAGGAAGGCGAAAGAGATTGAAGGAAAAAAAAGTGTGTGGTGAAGTTAAACAAAAAGAAAAAAGAGGCGTATGTGTTAAGGGTAAGACAGTCTTCAAAAGGAGTCGTTAAACTTAAATCATGTTGTTGTGTTTAGACCGCAACAAACGCTAGAGTAGTGAGAGACCCAGAGATTGACCAAGCTTTAGATTCTTTAGTGATAGCAAAATGACAAAGTAGAATCAGCCAAATGCATATTTTTGTTAGAAAAATAAGCATAATATTATTTTTTTTTATATAAGAAAGTAATCATTTGGATAAAATGTAATAATACTTAGTCATGACCTGTCCAACCACTCTTGTTACTATTTTCTCTCGATTTGCATCATTCTTGATTACGGGATACTATGTGAAAGTGAAAGTAGTATTATTATCAAATCTTGTCATCATCTACCAAATCCCAATACCAGATCCAGCCCCATTTAGGCGTTTTTGATTTGCGGTGTTGTCTAAGAAATTAAAGCCAAAAAACAAACACAAAATGACATCTTCTTTCCTTTCTTCTCCATGGAGTTCTCCCAACGAGCCATCGAGCTGTGTAATTCGTTCCTCACACTCCTTAACAGTCATGACTGTTGCAAAGCTGAAGCTCCAACCGTGTATCTGTCTGATCCAGTTCCACGCTCATCGCACCAATTTGTTAAGAACCCAAACCCTAAGTTCTCCTTTTTATTAAGAATAACACCGATTACAATGATAGATGGCTAGATATCACTCAAGATCTCATAGCGATCTTGTTCTAACACTCACAAGATCTCATAGCGTCTAGGTCATGATACAACTCAATATAATCATAGCTAGTCGCTAGGTTAAGTATAAAACAAAAGTATATATAATAAAAACAAAACAAAGACTTTCCTTTTCTTCAAGCACTTGCTAAACCGATATCTTCTTTCTCCTAGTATAAGTTAAGGCCATATCAATACCCCCTTTCGAAGACCCATCTTGTCCTCAAGCTGAATTAAGTGAAAACTCCATCAAATCTCCAACTTGTGCATGATCCTGACTTGCGCTTCCATCTGTCTCTTGATCCAAAACTTCCATCGTTAGACCATTAATAACAGTAAGGACTCGCAGCTCCATTTGTGAACAAGGATGGCCTTTATAAAATGGTCCTCGACACTTAAAGCATATCTTATTTCTTCTCATCTCATCAAGTTCTGCGTCTGTATATTTCTGACGTGGACATAACGGAACGTGTGAGCTATTCTGGCTGGTATCCATTGGTTTAGTGCCTCCAGTATTGACCTCCACCATAGTACCAACACCATTGTCCTGACTTGGAAAAGATTTTTGTGGCTGGAAAATAGTAGTAGACGTGAAAGGTTTAAATCCGCTTGATTTGTGAGCTTGCTGTTTAGTCTCTCCCATTACTTGACAAAACACAGAATTTTGCATCTTCATTACGGCTGCCTTGTGATTGGTCAACCCTTGAGGATCTTTCATCTTGATAACTTCCTTCATCGCTGGTTTTAAGCCATTGTAGAAGGCATTCGTCAAGGTTGCTTCGCTAAGACCAGTCACTTGAGTTGACAATTCCTCAAACTCATTGATATACTCTGCAATATCTCCTGTTTGTTGTATGCACAATAAACGTTTTCATGGCTCATCGTCAATTGCCGGAGTAAATCGCACCAAGAGTCGTTGTTTAAATTGCTCCCAACTCGAGAATGGCGCATTAACAACTTCACCATTGAACCAGTTCAAAACAGCTCCATCCAAACACAAAGAAACCAATCCTAATTTCTCTTCTTCTGCATATTGGCCCAAACGAAAAAATCTCTCTAATCTAGATAACCAACCATACCGCAAACGACCATCAAAAACCGGCATATCAATTTTTTTCAACATACTATCACGATTTGCCAAAGAATTAGTGGGTCCCTGAGGACCTAGTGATGATGTTCCATGGTTGAGAAGAGGAAAAGATACCGTAGGTGTAGGTGAATCAAACGATGATGAAGTAGTGCCTTTGCCGCGATCTTGACCCGAGAAGGCAAGAGCTTCCAGTCTTGCGAGAGTTTTAGTAATTCCCGTCATCTGCTTCTCCATAAGACCTAATCGTGTCAACGTCTCTTTGTGTGACAACGACATCTCCTCGCAGCCCACCTTGATTGCTGCCACTTCTCCATGGAGTTCTCCCAACGAGCCATCGAGCTGTGTAATTCGTTCCTCACACTCCTTAACAGTCATGACTGTTGCAAATCTGTCCGCGTATCTGTCCATTCCACGCTCACCTAAGAACCCAAACCCTAATTCCTTTATTGATAGTAGATAAGGATTACAAAGATATATAGATAGAAAGCTCTAGATAGATAGATACATAGAAAGCACTTAAGATCTCATAACGATCTCATTCAAGCACTCTCAAGATCTCATAGCGATCTTGTTCGACAGACTCATAGCGTCTAGGTAATAATACAACTCAATATAATCATAGCTAGGTTAAGTATAAAACAAAATTATATATAATAAAAACAAAAAAAAGACTTTCCTTTTCTTCAAGCACTTGCTAAACCGATATCTTCTTTCTCCTAGAATAAGCTAAGGCCATATCATCTTCACTTCTGATGCGGCCAGACTTATTTCTCTACTACGTAAACGGAAGAAAGACATAACCCTTGCTGCTCGATACACGATTGACCAATACCATCAAGCGACACCAACTTCTATCCAAGTCCATCTCAACTTGAACAAGCTGTTCCACAAAGTCGATGAATCTGAGGTCTCATCCGTATACAGCATTTACTTTGAATCTTTTAGTACACTGGATGTTTGGTTCACAAGAAAGCATATACCACCACGTTTCAAGAAGGATGACGGTTCTCGCTAAAAACTTCTTGGATGATGAACATCATGCCCTCATGACAACCGTGCTAAGCAGAGGGCTTCAAGGATGCTTCTTTAGTGCAGCTCCTTGCATTAGTGTACAAGCTGTATTCCTTCCAACTCAGGTTAACGAAGACTATGGATCACCTCACATGCTCTCCTTTACCTCCGAGTGTAGAGCTAAAGCTTCTCAACACACTAAGATTCTCAAAGGCTCTTTGTTCATCTTCACCAAAGATCTGCCAAACAGAGGTCTTCTTGATAGAAGGATCAAGGTCATCAATGGACAGGGGCGGATCTACATCAAAGGTAGGTGTGGCACGTGCCCCATACTAATCTTAATATTTGTATATGAGATTACTAACAATAATAATAATCATGTAGCCTAATGCCCCACGTTAGAACTCAAGTGCATGGTTCGAAACCTCTTGAAAGCTGTCTATTTTTGTTCATTTTCTTTTTCTTCCCACATCTCCTTTTATCTTATTGGACTATGTTCCTACTTGTGTTTTTTCTTCCCTTAGAAGTAGCATTAAATAATACTTTTATACATAGTTTATAATTTTTGCTAGTTATTTGTGCCCCATGCAAATTTTCTTCCTAGATCCGCCCCTGTCAATGGATTGAAGCTTCCCAAGTTCATTTATGACAAAGTTGAAGAGTCAGATTTGAGTGGATCTAAGCTCAGTGGCTTTTTTTACTTTGTGCTTGACAAGGTGTACCACTATTGCACAAGCCATCCGTATGCAATTCAAAGTGCCCCAAATTATTGATTTTTTGAGGCTATGTGTCAGCTGTGATAGAAGAACTCAACATATTCACACTTGTTGAGAAGATCTGCAGACAATTGGCACTAAGAATTAGTGTAATAAAACATGCCAGTGATCCCATTGAGTACCTCATCAATGGATTACTCATGGAGAATTGAGGTAATAAAATATTGACATTTTACTTATCTAATTAGAATAAATACATTACTGATCTTTTTTTTTTTTTTTTTTTTTTTTTNTTTTTTTTTTTTTTTTTTTTTTTTTTTTTTTTTTTTTTTTTTTTGTGTGTTTTTGCCTTGCAGAATACGGATGCGTTGAAGTGTGGGTAATGACGTGGGGTTCACAGAATAATGATTTTAGTAGTCTTGTCTTTTTTCCCTCTCTTATCTTCACTGTAGGATACTTTACAGGATTAACCTTGTTTTACCAGAAAAAAAATGAGACATGAGAGAGTTTATGGCTAGAAGGTATTACATTCTTGGATGGTCACTCTGTAAATGAGACATGAGAGTTTATGCCTAGAAGGTTTTACATTCTTGGATGGTCACTCTGCTCACATCGACCTTGTTTTACATTCTTGGATAGTCTTTCTTGGATAGTCCATTTAGGTAGTCTGATCTATGAATCTATAGACAGAAAGAAGACATCATATTACAACAGCTACCCCCTGTTCGTGGTAGTTCTGAAGATTAAGATTAATAATAAGGATCATCATCATTGATCACCATAAACTGATGAAAGTTAAGTGCTTTTCGGAATCTCTGAGGAATAGACGTTTTAGCTTACTTAACAATTTTCTTTCAGGTGTTAGTACATCATCCACTTCTTCTTTTTTATATAAATGGAACTTACAAAGCTGAGAGACTAACACAAACCCATGTGACTTGAGCTCCACAAATTAGAGTGCAACTTCGTTGATATACTGCCACTGTTTTTCTTATAAACTGAAACAAAAGCTGAGAGACTAAACACAAACCCAAGCGAACTAAACACCATAAATCAGAGATGCAACTTAGTTCATACATTAAACTGCGAATCCATGTCCAAAGAAAAAAAAAACACTGGAATTTTAACAACAGATAATCTGATTCCCATTTTCGCTCTCTCCTCACTTGTAAAATTCAAAGTCCGTGTCTGGCTTCTTCACATTTGAGCGGTAACCCTTTTCGAAATCTTTAGGCAGTATCACATATCTGTTCTTACGCACCGCATGCATTCCAGCTTCCTGGCAGATTGCTGCTATCTGCATTGTTCACATACAAAATTGAAACAGTGTGGTATTTAATATCTATATCATCTTTGGCCGCACAATAATTAAATATAAGGACATTCTTGCAGGGTCTGTTTTCATCTACATTGTTGCCAAATTAAGTAAATCAAAACATTCTCGCTGCCAAGATTGGATTCTCAATTGTTCAGTTCAGGACAATGATGAAAAAAGACAGGACGACTCAGCTAAAGACCCATAGATAATGCTTGAAACAAACATCTATGATTTAGGTATGCTCAAGTGCACATTTGGCAGAACTTTATTAGGTGGTGACAGAGAAACAACGGGAAGCTATATTATTGGCAAAAGCAAACTCTAGCGGGAAGCATATAATGAGAATAGTAAGCAAAGTAAACTAACCTCAGCAGCGCTAATCTTATCAGGACGTGACACATAGTCTTCCAAATCAACCTCATCGCTGAGGTTCATTTTGGCGGTGCATACCTACACATAGAAACCCCAGTTAATGAGTTGTATTTCAAGAGAGAGAGCAGTAAACACTCTCTTTGAAGAAAACATTTGGTTCATCTCTTTTATTCAACATTCAAGTGCTTGTAGTAATTAACGTACCTGGAAAACAAGCCTCTTTTGACGTCTATCAGGAAGAGGGAACTCAATCTTACGGTCAAGTCTTCCAGGACGTAAGAGAGCAGGATCAAGAGTGTCTGCTCTGTTGGTTGCCATTATAACCTTCACATTCACGGTCTGGTCAAATCCATCCATCTACATTGAATATACAACATAACAAGTTAGAACACAACTCAATCTAAAAGTCAGGTATCAGCAAGACCAGCCCATTTAGTCTACAGCACAATATCTGAGTTACATCCTAACTCCTAAGAGAATATATACGCTCATTAGTTACTTTTCTGTTCTCACCTGATTAAGTAGCTCCATGAGAATACGCTGAACTTCTCTATCAGCTCCTGTTTGAGCATCGAACCTAGCAGTAGCGATGGCATCTACTTCATCAATGAAGATGATAGCTGGAGCATTTTCCTTGGCAAGACGGAAGACATCACGAACCATACGAGGTCCCTGCAATTGAAATGGCCAGTTAGTCACTAAACATAAAAGCCCAATAGGAGCTTAAACAATTTAAGAAAGGTATGCTTTTTCGTACCTCGCCGAGATACTTTTGCACAAACTCGGAGCCAACAACCCTAATAAAGGCAGCGGTTGTGCTGTTGGCAACAGCCTTAGCCAACATAGTCTTTCCAGTACCAGGAGGTCCGTAGAGCAACACACCTCGTGGTGGGTCAATACCAATCTGCTTGTAAAGCTCGTGGTGTGTAAGTGGCAATTCAACAGCCTCGCGAATTTCCTGTTTCTGAATATCGCATCCTCCAATATCCTACAAAAAAAAAAAAGGCAAGATCTTTCAATACCCAAACCCTAAGATTACAAAAAAGGTTTAAAATTTGAGAAAAGGAGGAAGCTTTACACTGTATGAGACGTCTGGCTTCTCAGATTGGCTGAGAAGGGAGATGCTAGAATCGGCCTCAGGGGGCAATACATCAACAAGGGCGTTTGAGTGACGGTGAAGGGCGACGGAAGCAGAAGGCTTGAGGTGCTCTCTGTCGATGGTGCTGAGAATCCGGACATAGTAATTGGAGCCAGTAGTGGATCCGACGATGCCGTTGTTCTGATCCACCATCTCCATGAACTGACCTATCACTAGGGGCACGGATTGGATGCGCTTGACCTCCTCTTGAGCCCGTAAGTGCTCCCGTTTGAGATTCTTCTGCTCGTCCTTCACATATTCCTCTTGGATATCGATGAACTCTATCTGCCGTTGAAGCGATTTGAGACGGCCGTAGAGATCTTCCTCGTCCGCCGTAGACAGATCCATCAGGGCCGGAGCTGCTTTAGGGTCAAGAACCATCGCCGATGCCATTCTTCTCTGAGAGAGAGAGATCTTTGAGAGTTTTGGAGTAGAGAGAAAGAAAAGTGCGAGATTGCGAATAAAATAATAGAGAGGTGTCGTCCTACCTAAGAAGGCCGGAAGTTTTGAGAGTTTTGGAGTAGAGAGAAAGAAAAGTCTGATCGTGAACCGAACTGTTTACTTATTTAGAGGTGGCCTCGATTTGAGATGGGCCTTTAATATTCGTATTTGTATTTTGATTTTCCTTTCTTTGTTTTTTGGTCAGGCCTTTGTATTTTCCTTGTTTCTTTTTCTTTTATCGGGAAACTATTAATCAAAAGGTTGTGTTAAACTTATACTGTTCTGTCAGTACATGTTATTTCCTTTTAACTAGGCTTCAGTGGAGTTTCGTCTGTATTTGCCTATTTGGACATCCGTTCAGTGAAATCTACTATGTAAAGTCAGACCATTTGTCATCTTTTTTGCCAAGAAACCGAAACTGAGCGAAAAACATTACTTATTTGCTGGGTTGATAAACTTAAAAATATGCCATAAGTTGCCCATCCAAAACCAAAAGGCGCAAAAAAGGCCAATATAGGACAAACTAAAAGGAAGAAGAAGAAGAAGGAGCTCTATTACGCTCTCCTCTTCCTTGTTAACCTGGCGGAGGATCTCTTTGTGGATCCTGACCTGCCTTCCTCATAACATGATTCTTCAACATCCTCATCTTCTCCCCTTTGCCTCGCTCTGTTTCTCTGACCTGCGGTTGTAAGATTTGCGTGCTCAGCTCCTCGAAACACGTAGATCTGCACCAAGTAAACTTTTATCTATAACCAAGTTGTGAGAATGTCAATTTGTGAACCATGCCTTTATGTTCACACGCACTACCTTGAACCTCTTTGGTTCAACCAACAGGAAGAGAAGAGCATCACCATCATCCAGTTCATGATCAAGCGCAAACCTTTTCCAACCACCACTGAGCCCACTTCTTGCCCCAATGTAAACTGCTTCATACTCTTCGCCCTTTTCATCCTCTAGCACTATTTCCACAGTCTGCTCAGGAAGATGAGCCACGCAGAATCTTGAAGGAAGCCCCTTGAAATTGTGAAAAAACCCCCTTTTATGTCAATCAAAAGGTTAACCACAAAATCCTAGAAGAAGAAACAACACAAGTGGAGCTGTGAACGTTACCAGCCAAAAGCAACTGTAAACGTGGGAGCGGACCATAGATTTGACAAAGGAAGGATGTGGGGATCCAAGGCGGCTCTGGAATTCCTCTGCAGCATTGTGTGCTCCAACTTTTTCTTCGTAAGATGCAAACTTGCACTCATGTAAAGGGCGGGCGATGTAGCTGAGAAATTTAACCTTCAATGGGTTAGCTACCCAAGCTTAAAGGTCAGGTTTTTATGGCAAATTTGAGCAGCAGCACTTACCTGGACCATGTAGGGTTATGCCGCGACTTCCTCAGGCTCAAAGTACGAGTACGACCAATGTCTACAGTTACATCATCGCGGTAGGAAGGAATGTTGGTGCGAACACGGGAAGAGCGCCTTGGTTCAGCTGCAGAGAGGGATTTGTCGATGGCTCTGGGAATACGCTTCTGAGGCGTCTTCGTACAACTCTGACTCAGAGACTTAGAGATCTGTGTGATTCCTAATTCCTGAGATTTTAACAAAAGTCGAAAAGAAATTACGAATCAGACAAGGAGAAGAGGAAGGGACGTGGTGACGAGAAAGGGGAAAACCTGAAATCTCTTTTGATTCTCTTCAAGACGGAGCTTGCGAGCTTCTTCATATGCCATGGCGATTGCTGATTATTCCACAAGGAGAAACGAGAACTGGCGCTTCGTTTGAGAAAGCACTTTACTACTTTACAGTTTGAAATTCGAAATCGTTAAATGAATTAAGGCATTACCATGGATTTATTTAGTTGGGGCTAATTTGGGACTTTTATTAATAAAAAAAAAACAAAACAAATCATCTCATGACCTTTTTAGTCTTAGCTTCTGCTTCCTTCCCAGTTTCCGTATCATTTGATCTTCTTCTAACTCCACAAAAAATTGTGTTAAAACATATATCATTCACCAATCACCATTATTATTCCCTTTGTTTTGTGTTCTTTGTGGGAACCTATTCACTACATATGCTCCATACATTCAAAAAGGCAAGAATCGATGACGATGACAATGACATAAATAAACAATTTTACACCTCTGCCTCTAGGATTCACTCTTCCAATTTGATAGCCGCATCAATCATATCAACAGTGCTGTTTTGTTGTGTCCACAGCTGCGCGTATCTCCCTGCTTTCCCCAACAGCACATCGTGAGGACCCTGTTCCACCACCTTCCCGTTTTCCAGTACTACTATCTACTCAACACACACCCACAAGTTTCATCATCAACATTTGTTTCTTTTCCTTTTTTAAGGTTTAAGTTAAACAACAGTGTTTTACTACAAACCTCATCACATTGCATCGCAGTGGTCAGCCTGTGGGCGATGAAGATGGATGTCCTGTTAGTCGCCAGTGCCTTGAGCGCGTTCAGTATCTCTGCCTCTGTTGTGCTGTCCAGCGCACTTGTTGCCTCATCACACAACCTGTGCCATTTTACACCAACCATTTTCTAACCTCATCTCAATTTTTCTTATGTATGATAGGACTCCACACCTACTTAATCACATAAAGTCAACGCTGCTTCTGTGCAAATTTACTTACAGGATAGCAGGGGATTTCAGAAATGCTCGGGCAAGTGCCACTCTTTGTTTCTCTCCACCACTCAGCTGCACACAACATCACCACTCCAATTGTTATCACGACCAGAAAACCCCATTAGTATATCACTCACTACTCAAACTATGGATGGTCACTCGTCATTGCTACTCTTCGCAATTATATAGAAATCTCTCTGCTAATCTTTCTTTCTCATGCTTGTTACAGTTCCGCGAAAATAGTGAATTGAATCTTTTTTTCAACAGGTAAGTAGGTAACTTTAACTTGGAAGCCTGATTGACTTAGCTTGTTTTACTTTGATAATGTCCATCATGTAAACTGCGCTCACAAGGCAGATACTGATCTACTTGAAAACATTCCAAATATAACATCAAGATACTGACCTTGAGACCCCTTTCCCCAACAATCGTGGAATATTTATCAGGGAAATTACTGATTGTTTCATGAATTGCAGCACGCCGAGCAGCATCGTACACCTAGATAGAAATTTGTGTTAGATAAGGTTTATTGAGATTTAAATTTGACGTCCGCACCAAGTATAAGGTGGCTGGTACCTCTTCTTCCGTAGCTGAAAGACGTCCATAATGTATGTTGTGAAATATCGTATCATTAAAGAGTACCTGCAGTGCAGTACATGCTACCCTTGAGAACAACAAAAGGTTGGGAAAGCTAACAATGATATATACGGGAAAAAGAGAAGAAAACTGAAAAGAAAAAATCCACTGTTTTGTATGAGCAGAAACGTTAGAGTGAGAAGAAAGGCGAGAAAGCAGGTTTTGTATAAACAAACGCTTACTACGAGACGTCCAGAAAATCTGAGAATATATAGTATGCAAACTTACAGTATCTTGGGGCACAACTCCTATGGCGCTTCGGAGGCTATCTAGTTTCACTTCCTTTATATCTTGCCCGTCAATCCTTACCTGTTAACCAACATGAAAAGGATGTTATCTACAAAGCAAGCTTTTTCTTCAGTGACTTTCTCTGTCGCAGGGTTTACTTTAGTTGCAAAAATGCTTCCAAACGAGGCCTTATAGTTCACAAACAAATGAAAAAGTGCTTACGTTTCCGGAATCTGTGTCGAAGAATCTGAATAGCATTCTAAGAATTGTTGACTTGCCTGCCATAGAACAAAGCATAGGATTGGCAAAGGTATAGCAGAATAACAAGTTTTAACTTAGATGCTGAAACAGAGCCTTAGGAATTACCACTCCCGCTGGTACCAACAATTGCCACACTTTTTCCTGCCGGTACGACAAAGGAAATTCCATCTAGAATTTTTCTCTCTGGAAGGTAACTGTAATCGTAGAACAAAACAATGATTACGTAGCAATAGACATAGGTAACTAACCCCTTTTGGTTTTCCTTACGATAAGTACGATAGTAAGGAAAACTCAATGTTCAACCAACATCAACACCTACCTGAAATGTACATTTTCAAACTCAATGTTTCCACCTTTAAGAACAAGAGGCTTCGCGTCATCCATATTTCTGATGTCAGATTTCTCCTGAAGCAGGAAGAGATTACCACATAAACAATTCAACATGCCAAGAGTCCATACTAGAAAGCATGCATTTGAACATCACATCATGACTGGAGCATTAGCATGAAAAACCAGGTGTTTAAGGAACTTAACCAAACGTAGAGTTT
This sequence comes from Noccaea bulbosa, assembly GCA_900406535.1. Taxonomy (NCBI): domain Eukaryota; kingdom Viridiplantae; phylum Streptophyta; class Magnoliopsida; order Brassicales; family Brassicaceae; genus Noccaea; species Noccaea bulbosa. Next base: position 19,291 of record OVBJ01000445.1, on the reverse strand, counting down.
AAAGTAGCAATTATAACACCCTCAAATACCTCTAGCAACTGGAACATTGATTTCATGTCGACAAGGCTCTGAATGGTTTCACGGTAAACACTACCCAAAAAGTTGAGAGGAAGAGACAACTGAAAGAGAAGTCCATTCACCATGACCTGCACCGCCAAAACATGGAAACGCTTATTAGAAGAGAATTTGCATCGAAAAATGCAGAAAACCATAAATGCCAACGGAGAGGAAAAATCGAAGGAGGCACTGACCAAGTCACCGACTGTCATTTGACCATTCATGATACCCTGAGCGCACAGCACCATTGCTGTTGACAGAGCTGTACTAAATATGATACTTTGTCCAAAATTCAAAAACGCAAGACTTCTTTGTGTTTGCAGGGCAGCATCCTCATATCCTAGTAAAAGCAGCAGAGTCATTACAAGATAAATCAAATTAAATGGATTGAGCAATTACATGTTGTAAACAGCAATATGTTTTCTTCCTAATGAAAAGAATGTCTAAATAAAGATGTACAAGACTCAACAGCGCATTTGCTTATCCGAATTTCTTTCTTGTAGCTAGTATTCTTGCTAAAAGTAAAACTGAAGGCTTTTGTGGAGATTTAGACAGTAAGGTAACTTACTTTTCAGAAACTGGTCATACTTTTCAGCCTCATAACCTTCATTGTTAAAATATTTAACAGTCTGAAATGAAAAAAGAAATTCTGTCAAAACTACAACTTAAGCAATTAAACAATAATATATATGTATATGAAAATTTTACCTCATAATTTATCAGAGAATCAATAGCCCTTGTGCTAGCATCATTATCAGCTTTGTTCATAGCCTTTCTAAACTTGGTTCGCCACTGGATAATATAAATAAAACGTGAGCATAGCAGCTGATACCATAAAGATTTGTAACAAGATAATAAAGGATGAGGAGAATGTATAAAGACAATCATCCTTCTACAATGACAACACATCTATCACGACTAAACTGATTTTTCAAAGAGTTGATAAAATTACAATCAGAGAAGCTTAGTAACGACTAACGAGTTCAAGAACACTGTACGTGGTGTCATAGGCAGAATATCACAGTAAGTGGTGGATTCTAGTGATAAAAACGCAAGTACTGCATCATAGTTGGCATTGAAAAGGCTATACTGAGAAATGCACAGTACCTGTGTCACAGCTAATGTAAAAGCGATATATGCTCCAACAGAAAGAGAAGTAATCCAGGCAAAAGGAGCTCCGAACTTGTATGCTAGTATACCTGATACCATAGATATCTGGAAGATACATATTAATTACGTCGATTATATTTAGAGATGAGGGAGTAGTTAACCCAAACTGGAAACACGAAATCCAAAGATGGATGAGCAGCTAACAATTAAGTCAAAATGAGCAAACTCCATTATAATGCATGATAACGCAGCAAGCGGTCAGACAATATTTACCTCCAAAATGGTAGGGAAAACATTGAAAACCATAGCTGAGAGGATGAAATTTATTGCACGGCTACCACGATCAATAATTCTGTTCAAACCACCTGTTTCTCGACTGGACATGAGCAACCAAGTAAGAAATTTATAATATGATGGAATGAGCGAGAGATTACTCGCAAGACTAGGAGAGGGGAGAAAGATACCTCAGGTGGTAACGAAGGTCAAGATCATGTAAATGTGAGAACACCTGCAAAAGCATCATGTGGAAAGGATTAATACATCTGAGAATGCAGCCTGAAGCTCCATCGACAAGATTGTTAAGAGCAGAAGCATACCTTTCTAGAAACAGATCGTATTGTGCGGAGAGCGACCTTGGAAAACACAGCAGTACGAAGTTCTGCGAAAATGAAAGTCGCAATACCAAGAGTGAAAAAGTGCAAACTTTTCGTTTCTGATTTTAAGAAAATGAGCAATTCAAAGTTACCATTAAAAGCAGAAGAGCCTGTTCGAGCAATGCCATATCCAATAAGGACGGCAGAAGGAGTAGCAAAAGCAGCAACTAGAGAAGGGTTCGCTGCGACGAAGGTAGACATAGAAGCGCCGGTACCGGTGGCTGAAGCCAGCCAATCAACAGCTAATTTGAAGAGGAAAGGGACCTGGACGTTCAAGACCTTAGCGCCGACGAGAAAGCCCAAGGCAGTGATGACCCTGAATCGGAACTCTGGGTTGTCTCTCATCCACAAATATCCTGCAAGCGTGCGGAGGATCTTCATGTCAGCCATAGCCGACTCTGACTCCAAAGAGGTCTTCTTGATTTGCTTGGACTTATTGGCGCCTTGATCGGGATTAGGAGTAGAAGTCGAGAACTGAACACTCCCGTTAACCATGGAACTCCGTTGAACGGAACGAACTGGGGATGGATAAGGGTCGGAGAGTAAGGCATTAATAGCTGGGGATGTTCGAATTGAGCTACGTCTGACGAAGCTGGAGAAGCCATGATGTTGAAGAAGATAATCAGAGCGAAGACGGTAAGAAAAAGATGGTGTTTTGGGTTGATTGCGCAGATAAACGTGACGGAGTAGGAGCCCAGGAGCCCTAAGAAGCCGAGATCCCCTCGACATCTCCCTTCTTCTCCGAAAGTATCAGAGACCGTTTTTGCTCCGGCGACTCACTTTCGGGTTTAGCCTTTAATTTCGGTCGGATTCTCTCTCTCCCTCCGGAGCGAGCTAGCCAGTTCATGAATCACACGTATTTAATGGGCCTAAGAAACAAAGCCCGCTAAATTTTTAAGCCCATTCGAGTCTATCCCCTTGTCCGGTGAGTCATCATCATTTCTCCACCATTCTTTCATCATCATCGTCGTCGTCAAGCATATCATTGTTAGTAAGGATCGATGGGAAGCCGTGCAGTATGCATTCAACGTGTGGTGCCGCCGTGTTTTGAAGCCTCGAAAGTGAAGAAGAGCAAAACAGTTAGTCCCTCTTTTGTGAATACAAGGAGGAAGAGAAGAAGCAATGGCGTGAGATGTAGCAGCATAAGTGACTTCATTGGAGGAGACCTGGTGAAGCCGGACATGGGTCGTTGGCTTGCGGACGTGGAAGAGCACAAGGCAATCGCCATCTACACTCCTCACGAGGGTGGCTACGAAGGTCGCTATCTGATTGGTCTGAAGAACCAAGGCTACTACTTTCTCGACATCTCTGCTCGAGGGCTTGGTGACCCCGAGACAACTCTCCTCAACGCCTACCCTGTTTGCCCTGTATGACAACTCCTTTTATCTTTCTTCTACATTGATCTTTTTTCAATGATTTGAACCATGATGTCTCTTGTATTCTTCTAGGCTCACCTTGGGAAACAACCTATAGCAAGATGGTATTATCCACCAGAAGTTGACTACAGGCTCTCTGCTCTTCCACCTAATGCCAAGGGTCTTGTTGTCTGGATCATCGAAGCAAAGGTTTTGAGATTTTTTTTCTCATTTGATTTGATTTGTCTCCCAAATGCCGGCTATATCTCACCTTCAATGTATATATCTTGTCAACAACTCAGGTACTCTCCAAATCTGAACTCCAGTTTCTTGCTTTGCTTCCTTCTCTCCGTCCTAATGTCAGGGTTATCGCTGAATGTGGCAACTGGTGAGAATATCATTCCTTTCCATGTATATATAATCAATCATCTATGTATGCACTTTGCATGAGCACCACACTTTTACTTTTCTCCTGCAGGAGGAAGTTCATGTGGAAGCCCCTTGCGGAAATCGCAAATCTAGCTGAACAAGAGTAACTTAATGAAATCAGGCACCAGTGGAGCTTACCCTGTATAGTTTTCAATGAGTACATCTCCTGCAAGTGTACCATTTTTTTACCACATTCTAAGATTTGAAACTTCTACTTGTTACTTGGTAATACAGATACCCTTTCATTCCCATTAAGTAGTTAAGTATAATCTCCACTCTGATTTGTCACAAATGAATAAACAAGACTGAAAACAAAACAAAATCCATTCCCCTGATGATCCAGAGATAATACTTAATTCAAAACCTTTGATTGATCAGAAAAATGTGCAACTTAGCAAAAGTAGAAACAGACAAACAGGCCTTGATCAATTCTGGTAACTAGACTCAACGAGTTGCAACATATTTGGAGTAGACGGAAACATAAGAAGCCCAGGTAATACAAACAAGAAAAGCACTAAGACAAAGTTCTATACTACAGATTCTTCGATTTTTTTGGGCAAGAAAGTTTCCCACCATCCAGGTTCGTACTTGGGGTATGGCGCCACCCAATTTTGAGGCTTTTCGAACTCTAGAGTGGTAGGATTGGATGCCAAGGCTTCATCGAGAGAGGTAGCTTCAAATGATTCAGCAAGAACTCGATCCAATCTTAACTTCATAAACCTGCCATCAAAGTGAAAAAAAAACAAAACAAAACAAAAATAAGTGTGGGAAGGAAAGAGGAATGTATAATTATGTAAAGAGAGATAATCCAGGGATTATGGTTGTTCTAACGTGATCCATGGGCCATTGGTGGAAACAAGAGCAACAGCAGGACGACGAAGTCTTTGAGTGATTTTGGGGAACTTGTCCAGAAACTTGGGCTCGATGACAAGCCAGAAGTCGAGCTCCTTTTCACGCTCTCCGTAGTATCTAAGACGTTCAAACAATTGCTCCTGGAAGTGTTCCTCTTCGTCGAGCATGAATTTGGCGTTCGCAACCAGGAAGTAGTACTTTGTGCTCTCTCCCTGTAAGTAACAATCGCATTTATCCAACGAAACGTAAGCGGCTATGGTTTATATGTCGAGAAGGAGAAGAGAGAGAGAGAGAGAGAAGAGGAACCTTATTATCAGACTGTTGTTGAACGGAAGTGGCAGCGGTTTTGAAAGACGATGAGAAATGAGACGGTAGCTTTAACTGCGGCGGAGAGAGATGGAGTTTCGTCGTCTGCTTTGGAAGAGAAGAGGAGACGAGAAATGGTTTTGGGCGGCAAGCAGCGGCGGTAGGCACCGCCACACCCAATGCTCCGGTGACGCTCCACATCGCTGATTGGAGAGTTTGATCGAGGCGGAATCTGCAAAAATCTTATCTTTTTTGCCCGGGGTAATGCATTATCATCATCTTCACTCTCTCTCTCTCACTCTTTTTTTTTAATTGATTTAATAAGTTTTTTTGGGCTTGAGATTGCAACATAAAGGCCCAATTAAGCGTTATGGGCCCAAAAGAAAGAAAGGGGAAAGGTGTAACAGTGACTCACATGGCGATGGAGGCGGAGCTGAGATGCTGATGCTGAAGCTGCAAGTAAGCGGGAAGGTGATCTTGTCTAGTATTCGTTATCGAAGAGAGGCAAGTCATTTCACGATTAACCATTTGATCGTCTTTATATGATAGAAAGGATTGATTTTTCAGTGTGTTATTGATGCAGATGTCGACTTCTTCTTCCTACGTCTTTGGGCCTTACAAGATCGATCCGCGTGAAGTCTTCTACTCTACTCCTTTTTCGTATGCCATGGTTAATCTCCGCCCGCTTCTTCCTGGTATTTCTCATTCCTCTCCGATCATCCATTCCATTTCTCTTCTTCTTCTTCTTTACTCTTACATTGTTTTTCCCCCTTTTTTGGCAGGTCATATCCTTTTTTTTTCGTTTTCACTGTTTTGGTTTTTGTTATAGAATTTGAGTTCCTTTGGGTGACTTTGACTAGTACGAGCACATGTTCTTGTCTGTCCAAGACGCCTTGTGCCGCGCTTTACTGATCTCACAGCTGATGAGACCAGCGATCTCTGGCTTACTGCTCAGAAGGTTGGCTCTCGGATTGAGAAATTCCATAATGCATCTTCTCTCACATTAGCCATCCAAGTAAGTATACATCGTCTCTCCTTTTGTGTCTGAGTCTGAAAGGATTGGAACTGGAACGGCTGCTCTAAAACCACCTAACTTTGGTTTTATCACAACGTTAATAGGATGGGCCTCAGGCGGGACAGAGTGTTCCCCATGTACACATTCACGTCTTGCCTCGTAAAGGTGGTGACTTTGAGAAGAATGATGAAATCTATGATGCTGTAAGTTGCTGTAATTTTGATCACATTCCTACAGCTACTAGTTCATAAAAAAACCTTATGTTGGTGGTATCTTGTTTGTAGATTGATGAGAAGGAGAAGGAGTTGAAGCAAAAGCTTGATCTAGATAAAGACCGAGTTGATAGGAGCGTTGAGGAGATGGCTAACGAGGCTGCCCAATACAGACCTCTGTTCGATCAGTAGTTATCAATAACAGAGCAAAGCTGCGATCCAGTAGCTTCAATCTCCTTTAATAAGACTATTGTGGCAGGCGACCCTCAAACTTGATGTGTGATTTCGATTCAACGTTTTAATCTTGGCATTAACTAAGCGTTTTAGTTTGATTTACCACTTCTTATGAATAGTAGAATCAACTCTTTTGTTTTTTCTTATGGTAAACCAACATGCCTCAAGTAATTTAGTGAGTTGCAAAATAATATGGAAGTGCGAAATGAAAAAAAAAAAAAAATTAAAAAGCAACCTCATTTCATGTCAAGTTTTACATAACTTACACTAATTACTTGAACAAATCAAATGCAGAGATGTGTAAAATGTTGTCCAAACTAAATAATAAGCTAGGAACCTTTCATTGGTTCTTCTCCTGGAGCATCGTCCTCGTCATGATAAATGTTCTCCGCCATCTGCCATATTTGGAGTATGTTGTCCTCAGCTACACTGGAAATAACCCAATCTTCACAAGGGTTCCATGAGAAATCCGAAATTTTGCTGGTGTGACCACCATGGACAAACAGTAGCTCAGGTGGGCCGTCCTCTGCATCCTCAGCTGTCTGTTCCTCGTCGATCCTGTCATAAGACACCCTTAAACATATCAATATTGCTCCTCCATGACCAAACATGAACACTTTATAACTAAGCAAAGAAGTCTTCTGCCCTAACCTGCTAAGGTCCCAAACCATAAGCCTTCTACCGAGGCAACATGAGGCTAATATAGTCTCGTTCTTCGGGTTCCAACCAACTTGGAAAACCTCCTCTCTGGAGATCAAAGCATATAGTTGAGGTTAGCGATGCTGCTTGTACTTGAGCTAAAAAATTCTAAGTAACAGTGAATCTGTCTCAAAGCCGAATTGTTCTTACTTATGGCTATCAAATGTGTGAAGAGCGCTGCTTAGCTTCCGTAGATCGAATAGTTTGACAGTCTTATCAGTTGATCCTGTTGCCACAACCCACTCATTAAATGGATTGAAGGCTAAGCAGTTAACCTGAGGCATTTCAAACAACCCAACAATTAGCAAATACAGAGGATGCAATATGATTCAACGGTTTATTCTGTGTTTAAGGAACAAGCTTGTTAAACGAAAAGACCAGGTCACTAATGAGATCAGATGGACCAAGCAGTCTAGCCTTCTGCTCAAATTTCTCATCTATATTTAAAACCAATTTAAGCAAACGCACCTCCATGGAGTGAGCAACAACAGACTGCACTGGCTTAGTTGTAGAAGAAGAACGCAAATCCCATATAAAAAGGTATTGGTCATCTCCAACAGACCCAAACAGGTATTCATGTCTCAGATGCCATGCAACATCTTCCACGACGCCTTCATGAGCCTTAACATCAGTAAAAAAATAATCATCAGCAGGGAACACACAGAAACCACACTTAATATCTGTCTATATGCTTTCATGGGAAACAGTAAAGATGAAGTTAAGACGGACTAAAATCCAAGCATACCTTAAAGATCTGCTGAGCGTCAAGAACTTTGTTTTTAGGAGCGTTAATATCCCACAGGCAGATCTGAGCGTCATCAGAGCCGCTGAGCAAATGACCTTCCTTGAACTTACTCCAAGAGAGGCCATATCCCTCAGAGCTGTGACCCCTCAGCCTTAATTCAGGATTGCAAGCCCCATCAAGCGGTGGCTTAGACGGGTGCAAGCTGTAATCGAATACATAGACCTCCGCATTCACTGTCTTGGTGGCAATCATGAAAGGGTTTTGGGGCATGTACCGAGCTCGGTTCACTTCGCCTTCGTGGTTTATTTGCTGGATAATTTGCACCTGCGCGAAGTAGTCAACATTTTGTCATTCAGTTCCTCCGAACCCTAGCATCAACCTGAAAAATTGGAGATGAGAAGAAATTAAAACTTTTACCTTCCCGGTGGCGCAGCCGAAACCGCCAAATTCGGAGCGGTCGTCATCGTACTGACGGGCTTCGCTCTCGGTGTCGTCAAGAGGAAGCTGAACCTGAGCTATCATCAAATAATTGGGCTCGTTCTCGGAGGTGTGTGTGCCGAGAATCATCTTCTGGACGGAGAAGTCTTTGCCGGGAGGCTCCTCACGGTCGGGGAGCCATTCGACAGTGAGGGAAGGCCACTCGAGGGCGTGAGTGATAACGAGATCATAGAGGAAAGGAGTGTTCTTCTTCCAGATCTTGTACTCTTCGTTGATTAGTCTCTCCTCGATCTCCCCTCGCATTTCCTCATCGTCTTTCCCCATTCCGGCGACGCTGTGTTATTCCCGCCACAAGCAGAAGGCAAAACCCTAAACAGAGATCTCTCTTTTTTTTTTTGTATAAATTGCTGGGAACTACACTTCTTTTTCTGTAATTTACATATAGCGGAGACTGAGAGGATGATGAAAAACGAAAAAGGAAGAAGAAAGAATAAGGCCGTATATTTCTGTAAAGGCCCCATTTTTGAAAGGCCCACTTTTAAAGGCCCAATTAACAGACTTTCATTTCGTCTTACACCAGTCAACAGATTCAACGAGGATCAGTGAAGAAAAAAAGAGAGAAAAAAAAATGGCAACGGAGATTCGGGAAGATGAATGGATGGTTTGTTGCGGAAGCTCTGATTTCGCGAAGCTGATGGTGAAAGCTTCTCCGTTTAGCTCTTTAGAATCATCAATCGATGCTGCAAGAGACATCTGGTTCAACCAAGTGAATGTTTCAGCTTGGCTTGAAGCCTTCGCTGCTCATCCTCAGATTGGGAAATCTCCTTCACCTTCTAGCAACTCCGATTTCGCTCATCGGAGCGTGGCAGAGCAGTCCACGGCCTTTGCCACAACTTCTTCTTCTGCCTTACAGGTGATTTGATCTCCGGTTTTCTTTTCGTCGTCTCGATCGGTATTTAATTTTCTGAAGATAATGATGAATTTTGCTTGGCTTTCTTAGGAGCTTTCCGAGTGGAATGTACTCTACAGAGAGAAGTTTGGTTTCATCTTCATCATTTTCGCCTCCGGCAGGACTCACACTGAGATGCTCGCCGAGTTAAAGGTCAACTTGGCATTTGAAAATCAGTATCAATTTCCTTTTTCAGTGAGTCCCCAGACAGTGACAGATTCTCCAAATCGCCTCTTTTTCTCAGGGAAGGTATGCAAACAGACCGATAGTGGAGCTCGAGATTGCTGCTAAGGAACAGATGAAAATAACAGAGCTCCGGATTGCAAAGCTCTTCTCCGAGAAGGCTAAAGGTGTTTCACAAACCGAGTCAACGAAACCTCAAGGTATGACCGTGGGCTTGAACCTATTGGGAGTCAGTTTGGATTTTGGAACATGCCCTCATGGCTACTTTTGTCTTCTCGTTTTATCTGTGATCTTTTATACTTTCTTGCTTGCTTTAGGAGATCGTCTGAGAATCATAGGAGGGCATTTGAATGTTGCAGCTGAAGCAAAAGCTCACAAGAGAAGTAGGCCACCCATCACGACTCATGTCTTAGACGTCTCGCGTGGTGCTCCAGCTGTAGGTGTTGAAGTGCACTTGGAGGTGTGGAATGGTGCCACAGGTCCTTCCTTTCGTCAAGGAGATGGCGGGGTCTGGTCCATTGTGGGCACTTCAGCTACTGATAAAGATGGGCGTAGCGGACCACTGATGGATTTGGTTGAGGCTTTGCATCCAGGGACATACAGAATAAGCTTCAACACCGGCAAGTATTGCCCAGGCGGTTTCTTTCCCTATGTTTCCATTGCATTTGAGGTTACAGAATCTCAGAAATTGGAGCATTTCCACGTCCCTCTGTTACTTTCACCATTTTCTTTCACCACATACCGTGGGAGCTAGAGCTGCTACTGTGCACCTAGTCTTTCAATACATTTGGCTTTTGTGGTAATGTTACCGGGACATCTATCAAAATTGGTATAAAATAAAACCTTTATGTGTATTTCTTTGGTTTTGTGAACTTGTAGTACCGACAATGAATTAGCAAATAAGCATAAAAAAATGGTGTTAATTGTTTAGATATAAACTCATTGCGAGCAAGACAGTGATAATTGTTTGAATTATCAATTTACCATGTTAGACATCTTCGGAGATTCCAAAATTTTGCACAAAATGGTCAACCACAAAACATAGCCTCTACAGAATGGTTAAACACAAAAGTGAGTTCTAAAGCTTCCGCACCAAAAGCAGCTTTCAAACCTAGCTAGCTAAATCTCATTTTCTCCAAAAGTCAACAAATCCTTTGGCAAATGACATTATATTGCTCCAAGCGCCTGGTTTTTCTCCTGTTTTCACCTCACCAGCCCCTTCCTCTGAAACTTGTCTGCAAAAATCAAAAATAACATATAATGACTCTTTCTATTACTCAGTCAACAACAAGAGATCCATCAATGAACTGTAGTATCTGTATATATAAGTATCCAACCAGCTACGGAGAGACATACCTGTTCTCACTAGGCAAATCATTTGCTGAAACAGCAGCTCCTTCAGGACGGTCTGCTTTCGACTCTTGACTACCTAAGAGCGTCAATTTTTCCTCTTCCTCGGTCTCTGGGTTTTTTGAACATTCCTCTGATACCATTGACGTTTGAACTTCAGGAAGGTGAGTACTGCTAACGCTTTTACTGTCAACGCCATTGCTAGGAGCTGTCTCTGTTGCTGTTTCATCATGTGTTGCAGTAATGTCAAGATTGTTGCCCTGGAGATTACTTTCATCAGAGATAGGGTGAGAAGAATCTGTTGTAGCTTGCTTCTGAGCACTGCCTGTCTCAGTTGTAACAGGACTGTCAAGTGTTGCATTAATGTCAAGATTGTTGCCCTGGAGATTACTTTCCTCAAAGATAGGGTGAGAAGAATCTGTTGTAGCCTGCTTCTGATCACTTCCTGACTCAATGGTAACAGGAATGTCACGTGTTGCAGTAACGTCAAGATCGTTGCCCTGGAGATTACTTTTATAAGAGATAGGGTGAGACGAATCTATTGTAGCCTGCTCGTGATCACTTCCTGTCTCAATTGTATCAGGACTGTCAGCCTGTAACACATAAGCAAGGGTAACTGAGCAAACTGATAAGTGCAGTGTAAGAAAATTCAAACTGATCACACAGAAGCAAGATGTTTACTTGAAACACAGGGTCAGCAACCACAGGAGAGGAATGATATGCACTGCAAAGAGAACTATGCGACTGAGGATCAGCCTCTGCATCATTTAAAGTCTGTGAAGAAGCATCGTTTGGAACAGATGCAGAGACTTCTGAGAGTGCTTTAGCTACGATTGGCAAAGATTCTTTCGGTCTGAGTTTAAGCTCTTGAAAGATATCCCTGACAACATAATAACCGCCTCCCACTTCCTTGTGAGTAGCTTTCAGTGAAGGGAATTTACCACCATTAGCTGCTCTGTATCTGCATACAAACAGTACCTACCGCTGAGGACATTGATGCCTTAGCTGCACATATATAGCTGCTACCATCTCGGTGATGAAAGAAGCATAACAACCAAATAGATAAAGAAAGCCATAGAGAGTGAATGAATTACTCGGCGATGAAAGACTCAATCACAGCTCGCCGATCATCTTTTGATAGTCTTTTGGGAGTTTTAGGAGTCGTTAAAGCTTGGCAAGCGGCAGGAGAGCTATAGAACCTTGAACGAAATACAACATCAACACTCCTACGTGTAGCAGACCCTGCAAATAAAAAGACATAAGGGTTTCAGCAAAGAATTTCAGACAACTGGAACAAAAAAAAAAAAGAGAAATGAAAAGGGTTTAGCTCTGTTACAGGTAAGTTGTTTCAGCTGTTTCAGAGGCATCACTTTACACCCCTTGTTTATGAAGACAGAAGTTAACGAGGATCGGTTCTAAGACACTGATCCACGCTTCCTAAACATCACAATAAATAAGCATCGATTCGGGTTCTAAATTACTTTTACGATTATATAACGATTGATCTAAGTAGAGTGTTCAAGCGAACATCAGTTTATATTATTTAATTCATCTTATGAGGAACTGAGCTTTGGAGCGAGAAGAAACTTCGAACAGCGGTAATAAGGAACTTACGTACAGAAATGAAACAATCACCACAGTCGGAAAATTGAGAAGCTTGCTTGGAGGGGTTTGAGAGGACACACTCAAAAACAAACGGCGAAGAGCGAGGAAAAAAAAAAACGAGTAGGGTTCGATTTCGCTTTTTCCTTTCCTAATTTTTTAGGCAAATTCTCTGTAATAACAACAGTAATTTCATAAATTAATGCATCTACCTGAAAATGGGCTAAAAATCATTGGAACAAAACAAATGGGCTAATTCTTGTGGCCCACTAAAATTGTTTATCTTTTGCGTGCTGTGCTGTTCCGGTAGATTATTCTGAGTGAGCACCCTCCCAAACACCCATTCTTCTCTTTCATATTGACTAATCTTAATTACTCATTCTGTTTTAGGGAAAATGTATTTGCAATTATTTGGATGTATCTGGATGTGTTAATTAATTACTCCATCTGTTCTTCAATGAGTGATTTTTTTAGAGATTTTGTTTGTTCATGAATAAGTGGCTTTCTCACAAATCAATAAAATATTTAATATATTTTTATTGTTTTGACTTTTTATATTTTGTATATTATTTTTTTATTGGTTGAAATGTGTTGAAAATTTTTGATAAAATAAAAAAATAAATAATTTTTTAATCTGTGTATATAGGTGATAAAATATGTTTTATTTTGATAAAATAAAAAATAAATAATTTTTTAATCTATGTATATAAGTCTAAAAAGCCACTTATTGAAAAACAGAGAGAGTATAATTTACGTTGGAATACAATTTACCTTGGAAGTTAGATCCAACCAGAGATTTCTATCAGAGTTTGAAAATTGAATGCTTTGTTAATTCAATTGTTGTGTGTCTGACGTTAGTCATCGACATTTCAATTCAATACTAGTGTATATAATTTACAGATTAGGCTCTCGATCGTTCATTAATATGAATCCCATGCAATTGTTATGAATCCAATGCAATTGATTCCAATTGAACTTGGGGTGATGTTGAGTTTCTAGTTGAATAATTTTTTTTTCCCATGTTTTTGTTCACACAAAATACTAAAATAAAATCTATAGTTTAGTCTTGAGAGGGGATGAAAACAGATTATATAATCGATTCTTCCTTCGAACATAAAACCTCATAAATCACACGATTCACAAGCAATTTGAAACGGATGGAGTAATTGACAAGGGAATAATTCCAATCCGCAAACGAATTTCTCATGGTAAACAATTTGAACGTCGCAAAATTGTTGACGGCTTGTGTGGCGGAGCTTTTTGATCCGTTTGGTTACGTTTTTTTTTTCCTTGGTTTATTCTGATTATTGTACCCCAGTTCTTTTTTTTTTTTTTATAACTCAGGGGGAATCTCAGACTTATGGAAGGGCCCGGACTAATTCACTGGGGAAGGTACAGCCCACGGATAGACCTTCTCTGCGGATATTCAAATGGGCCGAGCCCAGTTCTGTTTTAGGTTTTCTTTTCAATTTCGAACCCCTTTATATGAAAAAGAAACAAATTCCCAAAATTGTTGAGCTAATAAATAATTCTTATTTTGTTGAGCTAACAAACAATTCGGTAACCTTATGATCTGTTGGCTGGACTAAATTTCAAAATTATTTTTCCGTTTGGATTGTACCATTTCGTTACCTTGTTTTTATTATTTTTGCCAAGGCAAATAGGTAAAACAGGACTTGGATTTGCTTCTTTTCATGTAAATCACTTTTCATATACTCTCTCCGTTCATATACATCCAAATAATTGCAGATACATTTTCTTAAAACATCAACTATTAAGAAACGGAGGGAGTATATGATATTTACTGTTGGACAAAAAAAAACATTTGTCAATTGTAAACGATGATTTTCCGTTGAACATCAGTGAATTTTACTTGGTCAAGCATAATGTCAATCATAAATGCTACTATCTATTTCATTGCTTTGTTCACTCTCGTTAACAAAAATTTGCATGCGTCTATTCAATAAACCTAGCTAACAAAAATTCAGATTTTAGACTTGATGACATGGCAGAAAGCAGAATATTTCTCTCATTTGACTTGATGATGTGGCAGTTTGTAACTTCCAAAATGCTCGGACTTTTTATTTTGGGGGTCAGTTAGTAATGGACCGATATTGCTAGACTACTTCTAGTAGAGCTAAGCAAACCGGGAAAGCATGGCGGGAATCCGTTTCTCTCTCTGATCGGCGACTCCATCTTCATTTGTTTCTTTTTCTAATTTCCAGTGGAGCTATACAAACGAAGAAATCATGGTGGAATTCGATTCACACCATCAGCAGAGCTCTATAATCCGCAACTCTGAGAAAATCGATGTAAGATCTTTTTAATCTTTTTTTTGTTTTCCCTTCTTCTCTAGAAGGTCTTGTATAGAAGGCAACGATCGGACGAATGCAGCAGTAGAAATTTGATAATCGGAATACTAGAAATTTGAAAACGGTGACAAATGGTAGATAAGATTATCTGAATAATCAATTGTAATGTTGGCGAAAATTAGGGGTTAAGGTTGAGTGTACGCGATTCGTGTAGGAATGCATTTTCTACAGTAGGCGACTGATAATTGTAAAGTATAAATATGAAGAAATTAATATAACACAATATTAAAATGATACAAAAGAAATTAGAAGTAAGGACAAAAACCAGATTTGCAGAGTGAAGATATGATTTCTTTCCTTAATTTTGTAATTCCGTACTGTAACAGTTGCATAGCGTTCCTAATCTCAAGATAAAACTGCACACTTTTTTGAATATTGACACGTGTACACTCTTCAAATCTAGTTGATACGATCGGATCGATCTTGATGTTCAACCGATGATTGCAATAAGACCACAAAAACAGTTTATGATAAAAATCAAGCATAACTTAACTAACTTAAACAAGCATAACTTAACTAATTTAAACGTAACACCTTAAGAAACAAGAACTCGCGACAATAATAGCGAAAAAAAATGTCTTCTAGAACCTAGTACTAGATCGTCTCGCTGAGCTTCGATGGTAAGCCCCGTAGAGTCCTGGTGTGTTGGATGAGATAGAGGCAGCCACAAAAGGATATAAGAAAACTACAAGGAAGAAGATCATCACCGAAAACACAAATATCAGTTGTATGTATGTAATGTCGATCCATTCCAGTGATCCTCTAGGTGAATACTCCATCAGATCACAAACTGTTAATTATATGACAAACACTATGATCACGATTGCTCCACCGATAATGTGTGTGTATATATACTCTGACTTGATTAAAGTAGTCTTGACTTTTGATTTGATTATGATCAGCTGTAAAAAAATTCTGTTTCATTCCCGATTATGATTATTAATAATTATCCACTTGTTAGAAAAAAAAAAATCAATTTTATGAAAAGATTGTTTGTGAAAATTACCGATAACTCTAAAATCAATACTACATATGTCCCATTATATAAGCTATTTTGGGTATGAACACATAAATTAAGAAATATATTTTTTTAATAACAATATAAGAGTAAATTACTCCAAATAGTCTATTTTCGGAACATAATAGCAGAAATAGACTTTAAAGAAACGAGTACTATTTATCTAAAAACACGTAATTCAATCAAGTAAGGGTCGCAAAGTTGTTGAGCTAAACACAAGTGGCCCGATTCAAATTAAGTTACATCCTCGAACAGTGCCTTTTCATCCACGACTTTGGCCATACTTCCGATAACTTGTACCCAAGTTTCTACTACTTTCTTGATTTTTCCATCTAAAATCTCCACCAATGTGAAAGCTCTTATTGTGCCACCATTCTCAAACTCCGCTGCTGCTGCTGCTGCTTCAACCGGCATTTCATTATTCCCAATTCCTCTCCAACTAGATCCCTGACAGTTCTCCTTTGCCTCTTTAACCCTCGGAACAATTGCGCCATTCACATAAACAATCTGGTTGTCACTATCTTGCACAACCATTTTCCGGTTTCCTTTCCCCGATTCCAGCTCCTTATGCATGTGTCCAAACACAACTAAGGGAACAGACAATTCCGTTGTCTCCTTCAACTGACGCAATGCCTGCTCTAGATCTGTCACCAAACCAACCACAATCAGCACTATGGAATTTGAAGCATTGAAAAGATGACAAGCAGCTAACTTCACCTGGATCACCATGGTCACCGCCTTCAGCCGCCCAGTCTCTTCCACATATATCATCTGCTTGAGAACCAAGGCCTGCAAGACACAAAAAAAAACCACTACTTAATCCTGATAACTTCAACACATGACTGGCCTAAAACTAGACCAATAAGAGAGGTTCAAAAGTTGATGCACCTGCTGGCCCGTTATGCGCAAGAATTATAACCACGTGATCTTCCGGTGTTCCAAGTGCAGCTCGACAAATACTCCCAGCGCTGGCATCCATATCACGAACTCCATACCTAGAAAGAGATCAAACTGTCAATCAAAAGGTGGTTTTCTTTGACTTGCTACCCCTAAACATTGGACTAGTTCGTTCACAGACATCACTCCCACAAAACAAAAAATGTTTGAAGTGTAGAAAGGTCTGCAGTGTCACTAAACTATCAATTCATTTGTTTTCAATTACCAAGACCCTCTACATACAAAGATCCAGGCAGCTCATCTTCTTTTGTTTCCACGAAGAGCAGCTATTTTGACCAATAAAATACTTCATATAGAAGATAAATGAAGATGCCTTTCTAACCTCTGGACCAGCAGCTTTTTCCGATGCAATTGATCTCCCCCATGTGAAAAGGGCCGTCCACCAACAATACTGAGCTTACATGAGGGGAAGTCCAGGCGTTGATATCCTACGTGCTCGTCACCAAGGCTGTTTGGTTCCAGGGGAAACAAAAAAGGTACAAGAGAAACGTTTCAGATTATGTGTCCAGTAAACCAGAACCAAAGAATACTGATAGAAAAACCAGAAGCTCTTTCATTTTTTTTTAGAAAATCCGACGAACAAATCAAGAACAGCAAAACAAAAAATTTCCTTAGTTCAACCAACAAACCGGGAGTACCAAACATCGACTTTAAGTATCCTAAATACCAGACTTGCTGATCATTAAAAACAACTTGCAGCAGTGTGTTACATTACATGAAACATCCCCAAGAATACCATGTAGAAAAACAGGAGGAGCATGTAGAAAAACAGGAGGAGCAAGCAGAATCCATAGGTGACAAAAAAGTTACGGACTCAAAAGCACATAAGCCTCAAAGCAGTAAGTGGTATCACACAGGTATTTCTTGATAAAAGCATGAAAGAGTCAAAAGCACAAGAACTCACATATCGAGTTGCTTTTGAACACCGTTTTGAGGCCTGAAAGAAACATAACCCAGAAAAGACAGAAAATTTTAGGATTAGAAATCAAGGCACAATATCAAAAGTTGGAAAAGACGGTAAAGCAGACAAGAGTTAGCTAGTGTGAAGAGACTTTGATAATTTCTGGGTGTGCCAGGCATCATGATTGCCCAATATCACTGCTTTAGGGAAAGGAAGAGCGGCTACGCTTTGCACTAGTGGCACGTCCTCCTCACCAAAATCACCTGACAGGGATTTTTTAGTTGGATTGAGATTTTCTGAATTAAGAAAAGTAGAGAAATTCGAAAAGATATAAACTCCTCTCCTCGGAAGCTACCTGTGAAGAGCACCAGGTCAGGCTGCAAAACAGGTTCAGAGTAGGATTTAGGGTTCATAAGCCACGGGGACGTGTGAATAAATTAGGGAGATGGCAAAAAGATGAAGGAAATCAAAAAGAACCTGCAGTAGCCGAAGAGCCTTTCGATCTTCATCTAGATTCCAGAAGCCATGCTTCAACAGAGGAAGAAATAGATTAACAATTCAATAAGATAAAAAAAGGTGTGAGATAAACAGAGGGAGGAAATAACATTACGCAATCTCCGACTACAGCGATTCGGACAAGAGAAGAGGACGCCGTTGGAGAAGAAAGACAGCAGACCAGAGTTGTGATACAAGAGTATGGTTAGGGGTATTTAGTTGTTAAAGAGCTTTGTTTTCTTTTCTTTGGGTATTTAGTATTTTTCCTTTATAAATTAGGTTTATTATTAGTTGTATACGATAAAGTAATAATTTCTATAAGATAATAAATTTCTCTGGTCCCAACTCGCGACAGTGTAAAAATAAGCAATACGCGATAAGATGATAAGATAATAATATTTTTGAAACTTCTATGTAAAAATATAGTCCCAATAATAAGTTAAAGTAATAATTATATAAAACTATACATATATGATATATGCTAAAAATGTTTTTATTAAATTATAAATTTAAGTTTACCTCTAACATTTTTTATATGCATATAAAATTATGAAATATTTTATAAACACAATAATTATACGTTTTATGTGTAAATATATTCAAAAATATCATTGTATTTTATTTCAACTTTATTATCAATACTAACAACTATAATTTCATATAAAAAATTTAACTTTTATCATGCATGAAACTTTATATAAATATATTCAAATAAGCTAATAACACATATTTAATTACGATGTCTAAAAAATTTAATAATAATTTCAAATTTATGCATGTCATATTAATATATTATCATATTCTTAATACATTATTATATGGAGAATAATTTTTGAAGATTATAAATAAGAAAATATCTTATTATATAAAGTTGGATGCGCGCGACGTAGTTGCGACACGTATGATTTTTATAACTCATAAGATCACGACATGTGTTAATTTTTTTATGTTACAACTATTAAGATCTTGACATGTGTCTAAAAAAAAGAAAAAAAAACTAATAAAAAGAGGAAAAAAAGAGGAAAAACATATTTTCCATATTCAAACAGAAAAACGCTGTATATTCTAACGGAAAAAAAAAAAAATTTCATACCTAATATTTTAAGAGAAAAAAGTTTATACTCTAACGAAAAAAGGGAAAAAAATGGAAAAATATTCCATATTCTAACTAAAGAAGGAAAAATATTTTTGCAGACCTTATATTTTAAGATAAAAATGTTTCATATCCTAACAGAACAAGGACAAAATGTTTTTGTAAGTATCTTAAGATAAAAAAATGTTTCATATTCTTACGGAAAAAAGAAAAATAAATATGTTCTATGTCTCACAAAACCCTAAATAATAAGCTATAACATTTAA
>OVBJ01000444.1:0-56312 GCA_900406535.1 Noccaea bulbosa | reverse complement strand
TCCAACAAGTTTCCAAACTGAGATTTTAAGGAAACGTGAAAAATCGAGTTTACGAAACCCCGGATGGAGTTTCCATGCAACCTAGCTTCTTATTTCTTTTTATTTACAAATGTAATAACAAGTACATAGTCAGGAATATCTGCTATGCCATAATAATACCAAACATAGTTTTTGTCCGATAATATCAAAGTCTTATCGATATCACATTTTCATTACTTTTATTTCAGAATAGTTCTAGTGTCTTTCTTTTGTGTGTGGTCAAACTCAAAATACTTCTAATTGTCTACGGAATCGGAAATGCTGTTTATATCTTTTGTATATACGAATTGTATGGATATAGAAGTATGAGAATTCCTTATTGAAATATGTTCAATATGCGTCAGTTAATGAGTTAATATGCGATTTTATTTGTGATAACTGTACAATTTGATCATTCTTGTACACCATTCCAATTTTTAAATCTCTGTTAAATATGTGTCAAAAATTACATCGAAATTACATATATAATATGGTCTCGTACTGGCGAGTTAAATCTCTTACAGGCAAATGCAATATTTGAAACTGATTAAGGATTCAAAATAGTATAATTTTAGAAGTTCTTCAAATTCTACAAATTTATCTACTATTATTAATCTCACTTTACTTAGAAATTAGATTACTTATAACTTCAATCAATACATGGAGAACATCTTTTGAATAACCATGCTCAGCTCAGTCTTGATCTGGCTTTTTGGTTTTCTTGTGGTTAAAGCTCTCTGTGATTAAAAAATAATTTGAAGAAGTCAAAATTTAAATTAGAGTCGGTCAACCAATGGGGCGTGATATCGTATGGATGACATCCGTTGACCAAATGTGATGAATGAATGATAAATGATAAATGATAAAGCCAGAAAAGCAAAAAGTTTTTTTTTTTTTTTTAACCTAACCACAACAAAATCGTTGACCTAAGATAAGACAATAACAGCAAATAATACACCCACACACTCTTTTAACTCGAATTGAATAGCAAACAAAATTCTTAGTGCTACTAGTATATTGTTTCATATTGATCGAAGAGGACATAGTTGTTAAAAATAATAAATGAGCAACGTCAGTCAAAGATCAAGACAAGTATGTATTTCCGACCGGCGAAGTTAGTCTCCGAAACAACCTAATTATTAATTTATTCCACTTCAGATTTAACTTTAAAGTGAACATACGTTAACATATTCAAGCATAAAAAAATTATTCTATACACCAAATTTGACCAGGAAGATTTAAAATATACTGTATAAATCTACCAGGAAGATTTAAAATATACTGTATAAATCCAGTTATTAAGTACATAATCAATCTGCATGCCGGCTCACATAGACAACCCATAATGGCAATTTTTCATAACGACTTTAATTTCGTTTCAGCACAAATCCAACCGATTAAACAATACAACCTGGCACAACTTGCAGATGCTCCTTTTCACATCATTAATATCCAACCTACATTGTACAATATGCACGACTGTGTCTCATTTATATGAGTTATATAACTATATTTTTATATAATTTATATTTGAGTGAATTCAACAACAACTATTTCTGCTTTGAATATATATATATTTTTTTTTTTACAACTAACTTTGAATATCTATTTTCGCTTATATTTTTAAATTAGATAATATATATTACGGAAACTCGATAGCAAACAAAATAACTTAATATATTAATATTATTCAACAGAAAAAACAATAAAATACAACTTATAATATTTCAAATATTTTTTCCTTGTTCAACACAGCTACAAGCCCCATCGCGATGTTCAACTGAAAAATGAAGTCATAGAAGCTCTGAAGGCCTCTAATGGAGGACAGGAAAGCAAACATCATCGCTGCTGTATCTATCTTAGCCCTTCTCGTGGTGATAATCGTCGCCCGAGTTTCCTTGAAACTCTCCAGGACCTTCTTTCTCATCGCCGGCGTGGACATTTCGTTGATCCTCGCCGTGGTCTGTTTCCTCATAATCCGTAGCCGTTACAACAGAGAGAGGAAGCTCTTGGTATCTAAGTACGTCTCCGAAGGCAGAGAGCTCCGAATCGAGTACAGCTTCCTGAGAAAAGTCGCCGGAGTCCCAACGAAATTCAAGCTCGAGGATCTCGAAGAAGCCACCGATGGATTCCGATCTCAGATCGGAAAAGGCGGGTCGGGATCTGTGTTCAAAGGAGTGTTGAAAGACGGAAGCCAGGTCGCTGTGAAGAGAATCGAAGGAGAAGAGAAAGGAGAGAGAGAATTCAGATCCGAAGTAGCCGCCATAGCTTCCGTACAGCACAAAAATCTAGTTCGTCTTTTCGGCTATTCATGCCCAAATCGCCAGAGATTCCTCGTCTACGAGTATATCCCAAACTCGTCTCTCGATATCTGGATTTTCCCGGATAAAGGAAACAGAAGAAGATCCGGCGGCGGATGCTTGTCTTGGGGTCAAAGGTACCAAGTCGCAATCGATGTAGCTAAAGCGCTTGCTTATCTTCACCACGATTGCCGATCAAAGATCTTGCATCTAGACGTGAAACCCGAAAACATTCTCCTCGACGAGAATTACAGAGCCGTGGTCACCGATTTCGGACTCTCCAAGCTCATCGCTAGAGACGAGAGCAGAGTCGTGACAGATATACGCGGGACTTGCGGGTATTTAGCACCGGAGTGGCTTCTAGAACACGGGATCTCGGAGAAATCCGACGTTTACAGCTACGGAATCGTGTTGTTAGAGATGATCGGAGGACGGAGGAGTATCACAAGGGTAGCGGTTGAGGAAACGAACACGAACACAAAGAAGAAGGAGAAGAAGAAGTTGGAGTATTTTCCGAGGATTGTGAACAAGAAGATGAGAGAAAGGAAAGTAATGGAGATTGTAGATCGACGGCTGATAGAAGACGAAGAGATAGATGAAGGGCAGGTGATGAAACTGGTGTGTGTGGCTTTGTGGTGTATACAAGAGAAGGCTAAGACTAGGCCTGATATGGCTATGGTGATTGAGATGATCGAAGGCAGAGTTCCGGTGAATGAGCCGCCGGATTCCGAAGTTGTCTTGGTAGATCTTTTGGCGGCGGATGATGATGCAGCTACAGGCGTTCGACGAGTAGTGAATATTCCGAGATTGCACATTCAGAGGGAGAGGAATTTTCGTTTACCCTCCATTTGCTCTAGTATCATATCTCCCATCTCTCCCCGCTAGAATGTTTTGTACTTTTGTTCATACAGTATCTGTTTTTTATTTTCAGCCTAAAACCATTATACAATTCATCTTTTTATATGCATCATGCACAATTTATAACCAAGATTGGACTAAGCATATGGTTTCGATTCTTATTTTAAAAATAGTAAAATATAAGAAACAATTCTTATCTTTTTGTTAAAATCCATAATTTCACTTTGTCAAAATGATTTATCCTCTCCCTATAATTTCCTTTTTGTGGGGTTAATGTTTGTTTGAAACTTTGAATAGGAAACATTTTAGAGACGCGAAAACAACATAAAAGGCATTTGTGGCTATGGGCCTAAATGAAATCGCAAGCCTCGATTGAGAGCCTTTTTCCGAATTTGGTTGTTCAAAGTAAACCGACTCTGATCAAAATAAAAAGTTTGCGGAGCAAAGTAAAGGGAAATAATAACGAAGGACGCAAAGGAAATATAAGGTACAATCCACGTCAAAGTTTATAGATTACTGCTGAGCTCTCTCTCTCTTTCCTTTGGCTTCTTTAGACTTCTCCGTCGATTAACCTCGCCGAGCTACTGTCTCAGGTAAGATCGATCTCTGATTTCTCCTATGCGCTTCACCAATTTATAATCATTTGCTCCGTAATATATAATTCTAGTTTGTTTTGCAATTGCTTTTCTAAAAGACAACGCAATTTTCGTATCTGTATCTTCGGGAATCCTTGGAATTTTTGTCGATCGAATCGGGTACTTTGTGTTTCATTCGAGTGCAATGCATAAACGGGCTAAATTTTTTAACGCATCTTCTCTTTTTGAGGTTTATCGATGTTCTCGGAGCTCGTCTGTGAATTTCTTTTACGTTATCTGTCTTACGAATAGAATATAGCTGGAAACAAGGGAATGTGTAATCTCACTTTAAAGTTATTTCTATTTGATTTTTGGTTTGAACAAAGGGATATTTGTTTTATGCTGTGTCCCATGGATTCATCATTCATGTTATTGAAACTTCTAAAATCTCGTCTGATGTAATCAATGTGGTGTAAAAGATCGATGTATTCGTTTCCCTGCAGGGTCATTATTTTTTACCAAGTGCTTGTTCTCAGCATTGCTTGTCATCCAATATGAGTTTCTCCGGTGCTGCAGCTGGTTCAAATTTAAGAAGAGCGGTAGAGTTTGGGAAAACTCATGTGGTTAGGCCCAAAGGGAAACACCAGGCAACCATTGTCTGGCTCCATGGTCTTGGCGACAATGGCTCGAGGTAATTCTTTTCCCTCTGAAGTTGGTTTCAGCTATATTACTAGTTGTTTGTTGTGCATGGCTTCCATATTACGGTTTCCAGTCTAGATCCGGGGCTATGTGGAATGGTGGAAATTGTAAATAATCTGTATAGATTATTGACTATCGGCAATGAATGTAACTTATGCTAGTGTTACAGTGCCTTGTCTTTGTACCTTAGTTTTCATCAAGAGATTTGTTTTTTTTTTTTTTCCTTTTTGCAATGTCATTTCACAATCAGCTGAGAAAGATAACTGATCTCTACTTTATAACACTCTTGCTTATTTTTAAGCTGTTTTTCTCCTAGAGAAGAAACACAAGATGAGGTTTTGCAAATCATGACATCATTCATCGTTTTGATTGATACAAACTTAACTCGATACACACACTGTTAGATTGAAAAGTTGGCAGTCATGACCCTAAGCCTTTGTTTTTTTTTGTCCTGAATGCAGCTGGTCCCAGATGTTGGAGAACCTTCCCCTTCCAAATGTGAGTTTTATAAGCTTCAAGTGACTTTAGTTGCCTTAATTCGGGCTTAGTTACTTTACCTTTATCAATGCTAAGTGCTAACCCATCTCTGTATTCGTAATGTAGATCAAGTGGATATGCCCGACTGCTCCTTCTCGACCTATAAGTTTGTTTGGTGGTTTTCCCTCCACAGCTTGTAAGTATATTTGCTCAATAGCAATGGGTCTGTCATTGTGTTTAGTCGAAACTAGTATTAATGGAAATAGAAAGGCCGGTTAAAGAGAGTTGCAATCAAATTTAGTCATGTTCTTGCAAATGAATGTGCCATGGGCAATTAAACCACAATCTTGGTTTGAAATCTGTAAATTATGAAGACAAGTTACTCTACAAGGCTCCAAGAAAAGTCGTCAACCAAGTGGTTTGGAAGAGATGAAACTCTATCATCAGTCTCGTGCACGAATATCAACTCTGAACAGTGAAGTTTTTTGTGCGAGAAACATCTTACGAGTTTCTGCTGTAATTTATGCAGGGTTTGACGTTGTGGACATCAACGAAGATGGACCTGATGATATGGAAGGGTTGGATGTGGCTGCTGCACATGTCGCAAATCTGTTGTCAAATGAGCCTGCTGACAGTAAGTTCTCCTTCCAAACTTGCATTTTCATCCCCATCCATGTGGTCACTGAAATAGTATATTACATATTCCATAAATCTATCTAGAGGCCGAGATTGCGAGATTTGATTTCTTAAACTTTGTTATCTTTCGCGTCTCAAAGTTAAATTAGGTGTTGGAGGGTTCAGCATGGGTGCGGGGACATCTCTATATTCTGCAACCTGTTTTGCTCTGGGTAAATATGGAAACGGCAATCCTTACCCTATCAATTTAAGCACAGCCATAGGCTTAAGCGGGTGGCTTCCTTGTGCAAAGTAAGTCTTCCTCTTATCCTAAGGCTCTCCTTTCTCTAATTTGGGACATTTGAGTAACTTTGGTACGTTTATTTTCTTCACAGGACACTGACTGGCAAACTAGAAGACGAACAGGTGAAAAACCGAGCTGCATCGTTGCCCATTTTAGTTTGTCACGGAAAAGGTAATTAACCAAGCTATTTTATCCTTTAAAGTTAAACTTTTGAAATATGCCAAACAAATTAATCATGCTTTTATCTTTGAATCTAAAGATCGATGCAAGTTAAAGAAGGGTTACATATTTCAAGAATTTCTCGTCTTCTTGGTCTCATGTTTGATTCATGTACGTTTGGTTTTCAGGTGATGATGTGGTACCGTTCAAGTTTGGGGAGAAATCATCACAGGCCTTGGCTTCGAATGGGTTTAAGAAGACTACCTTCAAAGCTTACAGTGCACTTGGCCACTACACAATCCCACAGGAGATGAATGAGTTGTGCGCGTGGTTGACATCTACTCTTGACCTCGAAGGTTGAGAGCTTTCCAATGATTGTTGCTTTCTGATGTTAAACCCCAAACTCTGAGAGTTTTATTGATTTCGATTGGAATTTTCGGTGTTTCACTTGAGATGTTACATTGGAGTGTTTATGTATGACATATTTCTTCTACTAGTAAATCTTCTCGTTCGTGTTACAACAACTGAAACTATATAAACTAGAAGCAGATTATATTTAAATAACTTTGACAAACCAGATTAACAATTAATGAAAGGATTAAAAGTAGCGCGATAGTTGCGCAGAACTTCAACGTGTGTGTGACACAGCTTGACACGTGTGAGGACGAGACTCGTCTGAATCATCGTTTCTCATTTCCCACTCCACTTGGGCTCTAACATCCATCATCATCAAGCGCGAAGAAATGGGGAGAAGAAAACAGAGATGCTTGCACTCTTCCTCTCCTCTTCTTCGTATCCAACTCTCTCTTTCCTCTCCAGATCCGTAACCTTAGCCAGAAGAACAACACTCTCAGCTCTCACAATGTCGATGAATCTAAGAACCCACGCGTACGCAGGCAATCCCTTGAAATCCAGAACCCCGAAATCCACAGATCCCTTCTCACCCGCTTCCGCTTTCGAATCCCTCAAAGCCCTGATTCCGGTGATCCCTAATCACCCCACACCTTCCCCTGATTTCAAGGTCCTTCCCTTTAGCAAGGGCCGGCCACTGGTGTTCTCGAACGGTGGAGACGCTAACACGACGCCTATCTGGCATCTGGGCTGGGTCAGCTTGGCTGATTGCAAGGGTCTGTTGGCGACTAGTGGAGTTGATCTGAGCGATGATTCGCTTGTCTATCTAGGAGCCAAGGTGGAGGAAGATTTGGTATTCTGGGCCGTTGATTTGACGGAAGAAGACGGTGCGGTTTCTGAATTGGGAGGTAAAAAGTTGTGTTTCGTCGAGCTTAGGACGTTGATGGTTGCTGCTGATTGGGCGGATCAACGCGCCATGGACGAGTTAGCTATCGCCGGTCATGTATGTGAGCTCTTTCAAGTAGATTGCATTTTATCCAAGCTTACGTTTTCTTTTTTAATGAAAAAATTTACGAAAAATTTGAGCTAAACGCGAACGCATCTATGGTAATGGAGTCATATCCATGACTGAGAGAGTTGTTGAATGTTGATAGTTGGTACTACAAGGACTGCTGCATTTTTAGAACTTATTGGTGGTGATACCTAACCATGTATTGTGACAGGCCAGGGCATTGCTTGAATGGCACAACGTGTCACGATTTTGTGGAGCTTGTGGAGGTCCAACGGTTCCAAAGGAAGCAGGAAGGAGAAAACAGTGTTCAAATGAAACATGCAAAAAGCGGGTTTATCCCCGTGTTGACCCGGTATATTGGTGCTTCTTCCATCATTTTTTGCACTAGATTTCCTCAAGAGTATGACATTTACGGAACTTCTTCCATGTCCACTACAGGTGGTTATTATGTTAGTTATTGATCGAGAAAACGACCGCGCACTTCTAAGCAGGCAATCTAGATATGTACCGAGAATGTGGAGTTGTTTAGCTGGATTTATTGAGGTATGAAGACCTCGCTGCTAAAGCCATCTCAAACTCCCCTGAATAGGCCATTCCACTTGATCTGACTCTTGCATGTGAGTTTCTTATGTATTATTCTATGCTGCTTCTGGTAGCCAGGGGAAAGCTTAGAAGAGGCTGTGAAGCGCGAAACATGGGAAGAGACAGGCATTGAAGTAGGAGAAGTTGTCTATCACAGCTCTCAGCCTTGGCCTGGTAATTTTGAATAGTTAATTGTTAGTTTACGGTTTCTCTCTTCCATTTATATCTTCTATCTTGATTATTAGCTTGTGGCGTATGATCCATGCATCCATGAGATATTGATGAGCGATTTTAGTTGTCGAGCAGATAGAAACAAAGAGTTAACGTTGTGAGAGAATTTGCATTTCTTAGTTAAATAGTTCCTCAATTTGTAGTTGTGGTAAGTTACCTATGTACAGTATATTTTTCTCCACAGTTTGATAAATGTGCGTCTTCAATTGATTTTGAAAGCAAGCTTAAATTTGTCTCAAATGGCAGTTGGACCAAGTAGCATGCCATGCCAACTGATGCTCGGTTTCTTTGCTTTCGCCAAGACGCTTGAGATTAACGTAGACAAAGAGGAGTTAGAAGGTAAATCTAACTGAAATGCCATAGTTTCTTAACATTTCATTAGATTGAGCTTATCTTCACCACTTTCAACTATTTGTTGCGCAGATGCTCAATGGCACAGTAGAGAAGATGTGAAGAAAGCACTGGCGTTCGCAGAATACAGGAAGGCCCAAAGAACAGCTGCTTCGAAGATAGAGCAGATCTGTAAAGGTGTGGAGCGAAGCCAGAGTCTATCGACCGATTTCAATGTCGAAAGCGGTGAGCTCGCTCCTATGTTCATCCCGGGGCCATTCGCCATCGCTCACCACCTGATCTCATCATGGGTCGATCAAGGTCCACCTGGCGATGCTCACTCAAAGCAACAAGCCAGTGTCTCTCTCTCAAGTTTGTAGCTAGAGAGATAGCTACTTGATGCTTATTTTGAATTGCAGAGTCTTTAGTGTACGAACTTGCTCCAATAATTTATATCAGCCACTACTTACGTCGATAAAATCTAGTTGTTCTTCAACAATCAACATAAACTAGTGTGTAAAACTATATTTACGTGAGACGGTTTTCAACAAGTTTGGAGAGCTTATTGGTTTGTGTTTGCTTATGGATGAGGAAATCCAACGAAATCCTGTGTTATCGGATAATTTTACGAATATCATGTGTTATTTCCTTAATGATGTATAAAATAATGGTTTCTGTTAGTTCATGTAATTCCACTCTTCTTACGTACACATCTCCGTAGGGTAGAATTGACTCTCTCTCCCCAGGTCTGTCGTCGTCGTCGTCGTCGTCTCTCACTCGCTTCTAAAACCCTCTCAGCTTCGTAACAACCATTTCGCTCCCTTTGTCCTTCTCAGAGATCTAAACCACTATGGCTACCTCCTTCTTCCGCCGACTCGCTAAATCAGCTCCGATTACATTTCCCGTCGCATTCGGATCCCAAACCAAATCTGGTTTTGGCACTTCCCGATTCTCTGCCGGTGCAATCGTGGCACTTTCCGGTGGATTCTCCTATTATTACCTCACCACTGGCAACAATCTGGTGAGATTTCATTTTGTTTACATCTATTGTCTCTGATCATATTAGATTTCATTTTATTTTCTGCCAAGCTTTTTTGATTCCTTTCTTTTCCATTTTGTTCAACATTTTATCGTACGAGTTTAGACGAGCACATCACTTAGATCTTGTAAAATAGCATATTTAGGCCTTTCTTCTCAGTTAAATATGGCTTGTGATTATTAAAAATTTATGATTATGATCTCAGGTTTATCTAGATCAAGCTAAGGAAGAGACAGGACCAAAAACTGGTGAGCTCTTTTATCTATTTTCGTTAATCTTGCTTCGAAAGCTCTGAAACGTTTTTTCATACTAGCCTACTACTACGATCAGATTTAGATGTTTTCTTCGCTCTCTCAAAACTTAATTGTATTTTGCTGTCTAATTTCAGCTCTTAACCCTGATAAATGGCTCGAGTTCAAGCTTCAAGACACTGCCACTGTTAGCCACAACACCAAGTTGTTCAGGTATTTGATTGACTTACTAATATCTTCATAAAAATACACACTGGCTTTGGACTCGTGATTCAATTTGCTTAACCTCTATGCTTAAATATCCATATTTCAGTAATGGGCATTGCCGCTATTAATTGGAGTCCGCAGTTTAGATTATAACAGTTGAATCTTACTTTGATA
The DNA here is from genome assembly GCA_900406535.1 of Noccaea bulbosa. Lineage (NCBI taxonomy): Eukaryota > Viridiplantae > Streptophyta > Magnoliopsida > Brassicales > Brassicaceae > Noccaea > Noccaea bulbosa. Next base: position 46,130 of record OVBJ01000444.1, on the reverse strand, counting down.
GCTTTTTATGCTCATATATATTTATTTTCTGCAGTTGTCCTATTTTTAAGTCCATTTCTTGAATGATTTATACATATAGTCATGACGATGAGCTTCTTGTTTTGGCTTTACCTTGAAATCTAGGTTCTCCTTTGACCCCTCAGCCAATTTGGGTCTACATGTTGCTTCTTGTCTCCTGACAAGGTATGCTGTGGACAGCTTTACAGTAACTTTGTTCCACTTTACAGTAAAGAAATTTATTGTGGACAACTTGGGAAATTTTCTCAACTAGAGTGCTAAGATCTTGCCTATTTCCTTTTCCTTTACACAGGGCTCCTTTAGGCTATAATGCTGAAGGGAAAACGAAATATGTCATCAGACCGTAAGTTCAGCTAAAAACTACTCACCAGCTTTGCATTTTATTTCGTGTCCGGACAACCATCTTATCTTGCAAAACACTCCTTCCAGATCTTGAGTTTTCGTGCTTTTTAAAGGTTTTCAATACTTGTACTTGTGTACGTGACCCTTCTGTTAACCTTATTTATCTTATAATTGTGATTTTATCTCAGTTACACTCCTATATCAGATCCAGAGGCTAAGGGCTATTTTGATTTACTGATTAAGGTACGAGTGTCCTGATAATATTCATGCGCATCTCTCTCCGCTTTTGCTACTATTTTCTAGCAAAGAACTGGCTGTATTATGATTGCACTAGTTTACTCAATTTGTTGTTTTTAATATGTTCTGATTTAGTTCACTGCTTTTTGCAGGTATATCCAGATGGAAAAATGAGTCAGCATTTTGCCAGCCTAAAACCGGGGGATGTGTTGGAAGTAAAGGGGTATAGTTGCTTGACTGTTTCCCTTCTTTAACTACTGTCGGTGATAGTTCTTTATGGTATATTCTGTTTTAACTCTTTCTATCTTTTGTTTGTTGTAGACCCATTGAAAAGTTCAAATATTTGCCTAATATGAAGAAACATATTGGCATGGTATACCCTTGTTCCCTTGTTACAACCAAGTTTACTGATTTCTATTCTTACATACTATTGTTTTGTTTATGTGGAAGTTTAACTTTGTTGATAAAGACTGGACTCGTAGTTTTCTTTCTTATCGAAGAAGCGTATGGAACTATTTCGTCTGCTCTCATTTTCTGATATGCGAGTCCTTAGACATTCAATTTTTCATTAGATTGCATAATTGCATTTCTACTTTCCCGTTTAGTAGCATGATTTTACTAACTTGTAGTTATATGTGTATTATGCTTACATCTCACTGCTGACCTCTGATTTTGTGTTGGCTATCCCTTTTGTTTTTAAAAAAACTTGAAGATTGCTGGTGGAAGTGGGATTACTCCAATGCTTCAGGTGATTGATGCCATTTTGAAGAATCCCGAGGACAACACACAGGTGACCAGCTTATTGTTATCGTATTTTGCCGAAATGTATAGCCAACATTGAAGTATGTTAATCTATGCATACAAATTGCCGAACTACTACATTTTTTGGTTGCTGGTTTCTTTGCAAGATCTTGAAAATTTCATCACTACAAGTCTACTACTCGTTTCAAAATCAGCTGAAACTATTCAGAAGAAAGAAACGGATATCCTAACAGGGAATTTACGTTCTTTGTGTTCACAGATAACACTGCTTTATGCCAATGTTTCTCCAGATGATATACTTCTCAAACAGAAGCTCGATGTACTTCAGGCTAACCACCCAAATTTGAAGGTGACTATAAGCATACACCTTGATTATTTTACTAGCTGATAACTATTATAGCATACTTATTCTCTTTTAATGTTTGTGATGTTAAAAATCGACAGGTATTCTACACTGTTGACAATCCTACTAAAAACTGGAAAGGAGGAGTAGGTTACATTTCAAAGGATATGGCTCTGAAAGGCTTACCTCTTCCTGCGGATGATACTCTTATCCTTGTAAGTTAGCATACGATACATAGCTTGCTTTTTGAAAAAAAACAGTTACTTCAATCTCTTTCCATCACTCTTTCCCTCGTATGCTATTGAATATTCTTCTTCTTAATGACACAAGAATATCAGTATATATTTCATTAAATCAATTAGTGGGTTTTTTCTTCTGATTTTGGAGTATCCGAATGTTTTATCAGTTTCCATGGTTTTGGACTATTATACCTTTGAATTTTTTTGTTCATCGTCATAATGGACAATGTTTCCTAAGAGAGTGACAATCAGGATTGCAAAGCAGAAGTTATGGATAGAAAAGCATTCATTATCATATAATCTAACATGTGATATGCTTTATCCTGAATTTAGGTATGTGGTCCTCCTGGGATGATGGAGCATATATCCGGAGGCAAAGCTCCAGACTGGTCACAGGGAGAGGTTTGTACCAATAAGTCGGCATCTTATTTTGGCAATCTAATGACACTTTGAGCTGAAAGAGGACCTTTAGGGAATGTCTTCAGTGTTGAATATAACCAATCAATCTAGTAACAAAGATGCAGACCATTTTATGTCCTGATTACTCGTTGGTTTGCTTCACTGCAGGTCAAGGGGATACTCAAGGATCTCGGATACACAGAGCAAATGGTTTTCAAATTCTGAGAGAGTTGAGAATCACTCAAGGAGGTTTCATTTTATATAATAAAGTGGCCCCAAATGCAGACATTTATTGATGCGAAATGAACTTGACACACGACCTACCAAAGACTTTGAAACTTAAACAAAGCAAAACAGATCAGTTTAGTCATTGTCTCTGCAGGTTGTAACGAAAGCTTTCCTATACTTTGATTTTGATGATAAATTTTCTATGCGGTTGAGACTTGCAAGATATTGAATAATAATTCGAACGATGAAAGCTGTGCATTTGCATTCATGTCTATGTTTTGAGTCTTTCGACTCTATAAGCAGCATAATTTCTCAACAGTCTACGATTTGGCTGTGACTTGACTAAACTTGCAATCGACTCGCTCTTCTTCATTTGAGACCGTCTAAGAAAGAAACGTATTTGCTGTACTTGCTAGTTAGCAGATTAGGTGCGGTTGAAGCGATGGATGTAATCGTTGAACGTATTTTTCAATTACTGTGGACTGTTGACTGACGCTGGTCCCAGGTTGGGATGTTTTAACAGCAATTTGAGTGAACAGTGGACTGACGCTGGTCCCAAGTTTTATTACAAGCGGTTACTTATAAAACAAAAGAGAATCTTAATGAAGGATCCAACAAGTAAAGCAAGCATAGCTTGGGGACACAAAACAACACGTTTCAAAGAAAATTCAGATGGATGGATTCAGTAATTCCCAAAATCAAATGGATGGATCCCACTGTTCATCAGAAGCAGCATTGAAGAAACTTTACCACATTTTGGTTTTTACTGAGACGGTTTCTCCTCTTCTTTCGTGGAGGATAAATACCTGCCATCACACACGTTTAGGGGATCTCAGAGTAAGCTAAGAAAGGGTAAAGTTAAACAACATAAGCAATTGCATGACTTGTGCATAGGATTTGCTACTTGTATTCGAGTTTCAAAAGAGCAGTGATTCGCTTTGAGAATGCGTTTGTTCACTTATATATATGGTTCTGTGAGAATAGAACTTACCCCTGGGCTCTAGCCCAACGTGAGAGCTGATAGAGCTGTACAGTCTCGTTCGAAGCATGGCACGCAAGTAGTAAATAGTTGCGAGGCTGCACCATCCATGCAAATCTCATGAACAATGCAGAGTAAATGCACATGGCTGTACCAAAAAAGAAATCAAAAGATGCCATTAAGCTAATAATGTTGCATATATGGCCTTTATATAATAAGACTGTCAACACGGTCTCTCTTTCCTTACCCGAAGACATGTTTCCAGAAATCATTTCCGGGGGCTTTTGCATATCCACCAAACCCTGTTGTGAATTCGATTCAAAACCATAATGAATGAATCTATTCGATGGATCAACCAAAATGGAGGATTGAGAATCAAAGAAATGGAAAGAGAAACAAACATACAGCAGCAACGAAACCCCAGTTAGCGATAGGTCCCCAGAAATGGGTTGTTTTAGGGCCAACCGGACTGTTCAGGAATGCCTGGAACCTTGACGTTGCCATTTCTACCGAAACTCGCCTGCAGTACAAAAGGATGTAAATAATCAACATCAGAAATCAAGAAATGCGGAAAAGCTAAACAAGACTCATGGTTTCATTAGGTAGCTATATATGAATGTCAACTTTAAGTGTGACAAGTAAACGTTTCAATCAGATTCTTCATCTTCTAAGACTTGTTTCTCTCATCAGAACTCAGGCACATAAGAGATGAAACAAAGCATATACAGGATTTGATACGAGAATCAAACAGGGCCCTCTAAATTAGGATTTCTCAGTCCAAATCGACAAAATACTTTTCGATTCCCAATCTAAAACTTTATGAGTATATCTCGACTAATTTAGGTGATACAAAGGGAACAATTAGGTTTATCAATCACTTTGTTACATGACTCGTATGACGATCTACTATGAAATCGACACGAACCTGAAGGATGCGAAAGTCGGATTGGTCTACAAGGAAAATCGAAGAAGCTTTGCTCCCAATACTGCGAACCAGATGGTGAGGGAAATTGAGAGAGAGAGAGAGAGAGAGAATAACAAACGAGTCAAAGGCCAAAAAGTGGGTTGGGCTTCGTTGTTTTTTGTCAACCGGGAATAAATTAATTTAAGCCAAACCGGAGCTAGGGAATCTACAAACCAACCTTAAAATTCAAAACGAACGGGACAAGTGAATAAACCAAACTTTGAGATGCAAAAACTCATGGAAAATGTTGTCCGACGTGCCGCAAACTAGCCCTGTGCATTTCGGGTTTTGGGACGGGAATTGATGAGAACGGAACGGAAATGAGAAATTTGGGAATCCAAATATGTTTCCCGAAAAATTCCCTTATTATAACGGGACGGAAAATAGCGGGAATGGGAAGGGAACGGGAAAATTGGGAATAAAAAATCAATATCCAAAGTCTTAATAAATCGGAAAAATTGAAGATATTTAGGAAAATTACGGAAAAATTCGGGAAAATATGAGAAAATACAGAAAATTACGGGAAAATTGAGAAAAATATGGGATATTTAAGAAAAATATATCTAATTTTCAATTTTTTATTTTTTAAACCGGAAAATCGGGAAATCTCGTACCTTTCCTGAACTTTTCCCTTACCCGTTTGAATAAAAGATATGTTCCTAAACGAAAAATTGCAAATTCCCATTCCCGAAAAGTTCGGGAAATTTTAAACGGGTAAGGGTGAGAATGGGATCCCCTTCCCGAAATGCACAGGCCTACCGCAAACTAGGTTCGTAAATGGTTTTATACCTATGACTATGAATAATGATATACTCATTTATATTTAGGAAAATGGTTAATATAACGATTTCTTTTGTAGATCCGTGCAAATCATTAAGGAAGGACACACAAAGAATGTCCAACTAAACTAGAGTAGTTCGACATATTTTTACTGATTTGTCACTGCGACCGTTTTCGATCCTTGTTTCTCTTGAGATCGATCACTGCGACCGTTTTATTTCCTTGAGCCATTCATTATAGGGGGACACAAAGATTTTGGTTACAAAGCCCAAGAAACAGACAGTAAGTTTCTCTTTGGTTTTCCTATTTTCGTAAACAATCTTATTTTCCTAAAAGTTGTCGGTTTTAACTACAAATGTAAAACCAATAAAAGGAAAATAATATTTCCCAAACAAATGGAACAAGTCTTAGAAAAAGGATTATTAAAACCGTTTTCCCATTATTATTCTTGTTTTTCCTTTTCTTCCTTCATTCGTTCTAAATATTTGTCATCGGCTGGCTAATTTTTTCACATTCCATCGAAAGAGAAACAAAAATCAAAGAGAGAAGAAGAGAAGAATGGCGTTACAGAGATCTACAGCGTCGTTTAGGAGACAGGGATCGTCGGGACTCATATGGAACGACAGATTCTTGAGCGGAGAGATTCGTAACGACGAAAGACAAGAAGATCGCATTAACGATCATCGCGACGGAACAATGGCAGCGACGGCGCCAACAGTGCAACGGAGCGCATCGGACGGAGGGTATGGCCACAGTGGACGGTTGTCAGAGATTTCTCCAACGTTTGATCCACCTTCCCCTAAAATCTCTGTTGGCTGTGGCTTCTGTTCTCTGTTTTCGTCTGATCGGAGAAGAAGGAACAGAGTAAGGAGAAGATCAAGCGCTGGAAGTTCATAAAGGATAAAAACAAGTAAATTATGGGTTTTATTACAACTATATGGATGCATATATCTTTTGGTTGGTTTTAGGATTTGGTTATGTTTCTTCTTTTTATGTGAAAATTTCGAAATTCTAATGGATAAAAACGAACGTTTACTTTTCGTTTATGATATCATGTTTTGAAGAGAAGGCTTTATTATAGATTTGATCGTTTCAATGCTTGTGTTTTTGTGAAACATTCAGACAAAAACAAAAAAAAAAAAACAAAAAAACGTCAATTGCCAAGTTCATCAAAAGACGACTTTTGTTTTTAATTTAAGCAAAATAAATCTTAATGAATGTATTGATAATATATTTACCGGGTTTTCATGTAGCAATAAGGGTGCAAATTTCTCAAATAAGGAGTTTTCTGCTAATCTGTTTTGGATTTAGTCAATGTGCTAAAGTCGGAGACCAAATAGTTTGAATAGTATTTCTGAATGCGCACTAATTTTAATATCTGAACTTCTAGCCTTCATGGAAAAGAAATCTCCCGAAAAAGAAACTTGAGAGTTGAGAAGAACGTATTTTGTAAACATGCGCGTGATGTCAAATTGGCACGGTGCGTTTATTTGTTGGCTTTAAAAGCCAATGGCGTGAATTATCCAGAATAATTTTTCATGGGGACTATGTAAAACAAAAAAATTACACAAAAAAAAAAAAAAAAATTATAAGGGGCAGCCCCTAGATACAACCCGGGTTCATTTCCATCGGTCTGCAAATTAAATACTGCGCTTCGATTATTTGGTCGCTAGGATTTTGGCGTGAGTGCTATATTTGTGGTGGGTTGTCAGGGAACTTGTCTCGAGGTTAGCATATTGTAAAATGAAAATGTAACCAGACAAAGCTTTTTGAGTTTTGTATAACACCAAAGTCTCGTTCCTCGTAGAGAACTTTTATACAACGAGAACGAGGAGTAGAAGAAGTCGAAAAAGGACAAATGCTTGTCTGTGCTATATCAAACTCCCCTCCTCCTACATAGGATTTGTCCCTCCAATCACTGTATTGCCATAAGCGCACGTTATCTTAAGCTCCACTTTTGGTCACTTTTAATTTCATTATTCCGAGATTAAGTTTTTGTTGGGCCGCACGTACGCTCATATAAATTAACTTATCATGCAAACAAACTCGACCCACAAATAAACCTAGGGAACGAATCTTTGTTCCGACATTTTTTTCTTTTTTTTGGGGGGTATGAATGTTAAAATATCTTTGTTCCGACTTATAATAACACTTTAAAAAAAAGGTAGGAATAGCGAATTTACAGTATGCCTTTTGATTCCGATTGGTATAAGTTGCAGTCTAATAATTAAAACAAAGAGAAGAAAAACAATAAAATGAAAGAAGATCAATGGGGGGAAGCAGGACGAACTTTGGTTCTGAAGAGGAGAACGTAGAGTTTGTCCATTGAGAAGTAAATAAAACAACCTGTGGAATGTGTCACGAACGACCCGAAACTTGACCCCACTATGCAGTGCCATGCTGGTCCATACCCTTTGTCAAATTCCTGCATATCAAATTTTCATATCTCCCTTACATTATATAACTTATTTACGTATACACATCCACCGTTTACTTTTGAAGAAATTGAAAATCAGATCCTTTTTTACAAGAAAATGGATCTGCTCAAATCTGAACGTACATACTTTTGAAAATCAAGCTTCTTTTACTAATTGTCTACAAAAAAACAAGTGCCAGACGAACTACTATTAGTCAAAGCCACGGTGATCCATGACGTGGAGACTGAGAGAGAGACAAAAGAGGGATCCAAAAAATAAGTTAAATAAGAGGAGATAAGAGTGGAAGAGGACCACATGGCTCTGTTGGGTCATTCCCCTTTGATGCCCTTTTCAACATTAGCTGGACCATTTCCCATCACTCTGTTTTATTTTGTTTATCTATTTCTAATATTCACTCTCCCCATCCATTTTTGAGATCCAATAGTTATTTATTCACCCACATTCATTATTATTTTTTGGTTTTAGTTTTGCAGCCCATACATAGAAACATCGGATATTGACGTCTAATATCATGAAAAAGCATTTGGTTAAGACTTGAGAGAGGTGATGTGTCATTTTCCTCACATACTTTGTATTTATTTAGGTGTTTTGGTATTGAAAATTGAAAATGAGTTTCTGCCTAGTTGTTCGTATACGTGTGGCTTAAACCGAAAAAACAATAAAAGCTATATTAATCTCATTAATTTGTATGTCCATTCCAACTGTTTAAAGGACAAACAAACATAAATTAGAGACGTTCCAGGACTGTAAAATGTTAAAATCGAGTTTAAGAACCTAAAACATTGACCGAACTCCAATCTAATCATAAATTCAGAAGAAAACATTTTCAAGAGTTATCATCTACAGTTGTCAACATGAAAACATAAACCATTATGATTTCAGTCAATAAACCATCATGATTTCTTGAAGTTTCAAAAATTTTATATATATATATATACAAAAAGCCATATTTTAGAAACATTGCAAGTTTTGGCATCGCAATTTATCTTTAACAAGATTTGTTTTTTTGTCTTTTTCTTCATGAAAAACCGCCTCTTCGTAATATTATTGGATAAATAAATAAAATGATCAACTAGTAGAAAGGGACCAAAAAGATAAAAGAAATGCGGGAAAGATAAAAGAGAAGAAAAGTGTTACCTTCTTGAGATTGAAAGCCATGTGCTTCGAACTAAACTTCTCCAAACTATCTAAAGTCGTTCTCGCACACCTAAACGCATGTGCCTGCATAAACCCCGGCATGTCCGCCGCTAATATCCTCACCGTTAACATCTCTGCCGCAGCCGCTATCCTCGCCGTCGTATCCCTCTCCACGTGAGACACCGATTTCCTCCCCTCCTCCGCCGCGGCCGCACCACCACCACCACCGCCGATTTTATTTCTTTCATTTCCACTAGTGATCTTTAACTCGAAGATGTCTCTCATCAGATGGTTTTGCACTGTTTTCTTCGATTGGACGATTGGTTTTGCAACATCTTCTTGGGATATTGATGGTTTGATCGGGATTTTGTTGGGTTTGGATTTAGGGTTTGTTAGTGACTGCTTCGAAGTGTTGGTAGAGAATTTGTAGAAGCTCATGAGACTTTTCTTCTTCGGCTTTTTGGTTGTCTCTTCATTAGCCATATTCATTTTTTATTTTGTTTTTCGTGGAAATATTTGTGGAACTCTTTAATGGCTCATATGCGTTATTTATAAGGAGGAGTCACAGGAGAGAAATGAGTCCTCTCTATTATTCTCTCTTAAAGTTTGCAATTGAATAGAATAAATATATAATTTTATACATCAAAATATAATACTATAGAAGATATTATTTTAAACTAAAATGGAGTGCATCCTATGCGTACCATTTCTATAAAAATTTATGATTTCTTATTTTTTATTTAAGAAAAAAACTTGGTCCGGAAAAGGATAATAATTGAAATCGGAACTAGGTAGCAGTGTACAAAAGAATAAAGTAATTTAGCTTCACATGTTCATAATTTGCCTAGCAGCATCTAACAATAGGTTCATTGTGGTTTACTGTGAGTTTTGGACAATGTTCGTTTTCTTCATTATATGAGCCAAGCTTTTTTTTTTTTATCGAAAACAAAAACACTAGTGTTTGAGCCAAAACTGACTATAAAACACAAAACTTAGGCTCAAAACATAGCACAAATCCTAAATCAGAATCAACGAGGTAATATGTCTTTCAAATGAAGCTAGTTGAAGTAACCTTGAGGAGCTGACGGGAAGGCAATGGTGAGAAAATTTGACATATATAAGTTGATTGAGAGGGTCGACAGCGAACGTAACTCGCAATTATCTTTATTTTTATTAACATGTATATATGTTTTATAGTCTTTTCAGTCAAATATGATTTTATGATATAAGATTCAGTACAAAAAATCACAAACACTGCATCTATTTTTTTTTACTATAGAATTTGTTTGTTCTCCGCTCAATTTTGTAAGATATATAGCACCACAGAACATACTATTTTGTTTGATTTCTCTTATAGCTTTTTGTCACATTTTATTGGTTTTTAGTTTAGAACTCTTACCTGTATTGTGTTAGATGAGAATCTCGATGGTGACACAGCATCATACTAACAAGTAATAATAAACCACTAAATACCAAACCTTTAGTCAAAATTTTCGTAATTTAATCACTGAGTAATATCTCAAAATAAATAACTCAGCCGTATCAACACCAAGACAACAAAAAGAATTAAATAATGTGGATTAGAAAGTGAATAGGGTGATTAGTAGAATCAAACCATGTGGGTTGTTCTAAGTCAAGTGAAATTAACCACTTATTTCTTGTCAACAAGTGTTATCAACATATATCGGATTTTGGAATACATATAGATAGACGGAGATGTTTGTTTTTTGTATTAAGATTTATTGGTCTGTTGACAAAAAGCACTTATTGTTCTCAAACACTGTGTGTTTCCGGGTCCCCAAATCTGATATTTTATACTCGTTACGTTAACCATACTATCTATCGATTTATTTTATGCTCAGCAAATGAGGACCCTCTTGGCGTTTGTTCTTCCAACCAATTTTGTTAGGGGTATTACGCAATTTGTTTATAATTATGAGCAGTCGGTTTCTAGTTTTTTTTTTATATAAAAAAAAAACTACAAACTTGATAATGTTTATGGTAATACAACAAAAAATAAATAAACGATTTCCACTCTAAGAATTTTTCCGTTTTACTCGCAGATCATTTTTTGTGGTTAAGGGGTTACATTAATGACAAAAACGAATTTGACAACGTATATCCAGCAATTAGTTAGTGATTAAAACAGTGGCAAAAAATTGTAGCAATTGTTGTAAGGGAAGAGGCAACAAAGATCTCAATTGTTATAACTTATATGGGAAGAGGCAACAAAAAATGTAGCTATTGTTTCCACTTAAAAAATGCCACTTTTCTCAAATGTAGCGATTGTGACTTGAAAAATGGTGGTTAAACTTAAAATGCCACTTTTTGTCCATTTTTCCATTTTTGAGAAAAGTGGTTAGGTAGTCACTACATAACGCCTGCACATTTCATTGCAACTACATCTTGACCCGTGCTAGATAAGCAAGGGATTTTATGATTTTTAAAGATTTTAGTTAATTAAATTATATAATTATGTAGTGTTAATTTTTGTTTATGTTTAAATTAAGTATTGAATCAGTAATATGAGAAAAAATGGTAAATCAAGTGGTCAAAATTTGGGCTGAACTAATTTTTTCCGGGTATGGATCTAAAACGGATAATCCCATTTCTCGTCGTTTTTATACATAAAAAGTGAGCCTTTGTTATATACACTCTGTTTGTTTACCATCTTGCGAAAAAACGAAAAGTCTCACAACCGTGAGCGTAGACTCAAATATCATAAATTGATATATAGTCTTCTGATATGAAATCGATTTGGCGAATCTATTGGATCAGCTGTTTCTGTAAACTTCGGTGAAAATCACGTGTAATCAAATTAAAAGTTTGGAATCTGGAGCTTTCGGCGTATTCTTCATCCAAGAGTTCAAGATCTAGAGGTAATCTCTTTATCTCCAGACTTTTTCAAATCACTTGTAATTGTCATTCTTTAGAATTTGATTCGTATGTGGTTTTATATAAGTGTAATAATTGGTTAGTCTATTAGTGTTCATGTGATTGATTCGGGTTAGGTGTTCTACTTGAGTTTAGACTTTGTTTTGTAGGTGTTTCCAAAATTGACATAATTTGTGATAAATTTTTCTTTTCTGAATTTTCATAAATACAATTGAGCTCTTAAACAACTATCAAACATGACTCGAAGAAATGGATAGAGGAATTCATAGACAACAATCCGCTGAAGTAATAACTGTTCTCTAAACCATGACCTGTAGTAGTACGGGTTGTTGCATCTTATGAATTAACATTAAAGTATGTTAATTAAGTGAATGTGATAATTATTATAATCATTAAATCTATATTGATAAAAGGTAACACATAAAAACTGTTGGAAAAAGGAATTTTTTTTATTAAATCCAAGATATTGCTAACGTTTTTTATTAATGTGTTGATCAAATATTGGGTCTAACTAATTTCAAAAGAAGAAGTGGTTTTTAACACATAGAAAAGTCCAATTTCGATTCAATTCCAATATTATGGACGGGTAAAATATCCAATTTTTTTGCTGATTATATCCGGTTTGGTTATTTTGTACTCATATATTATTAGAATTGTTAAAGAAACGTTATAATATTTTCAAAAGAAATGATAATATTTAAAAATTTACCGATAAAACTTAAAATAATATCTTCTCAATTTGATATCATATCAAAACCTTTAATCTGTAGATTTAATCTTCTTCTTTTCTTTTCATTTGTAAATTTTTTTTATGAGACATGTTAAAGTCAAGATTACAAACTTTCACCTTTGATCAGATCCGTTCTTTATTTTTGTCTTTCCGAAAAGATCCGAATTAAAAAAAATATTGGTTCTGACCCGTAATGTTGTTAACCTTTGAATTAGTTAAATTTATGAATATTAGATTTCTAAGATTATATAGTGTTTTAATATTTTTTTATTTAAGATAACTAAACCGTCTCCAATGGTATTATTTTTTGGTGTTAGTGTAAAACGTATTTCTAAAAGAGAAATTTTACAATTTGGATCAAGAAAACGATATTATTGTCTCTAAATCCAACTTTTTTTTTCTCTTTATTTGTAAATTTTTCCATAAGACATGTTAAAGTCAAGATTACAAACTTTACCTCTTGATCATATCCGTTTTTTTTTTTCTGTTTCTCCAAAAAAAAAAGAATTTTGATTCTGACTCGTGATATTGCTAACTTTTGAGTTAATTAAATTTATGAATATTAGATTTATAAGATTTTTTTATTGTTTTACTGTTTTTTTATTAAAGAGAACTAAACCATCTCTATCAGTTTTTTGTTTTTGTTATTGCGAAGCACATTTTTAAAAGAAAATTTGGCAATTTGGGTCAAGAAACAATACTCTTATCCATATAATATTTTTTTAACTTATTGTTATCCTCATATAATATTTTTTTAACTTATTGTTGTCCTAATATTCTTTCTCGTTTTCATATTCCAATTTTATTCATAAAAAATGTTAGTTAAACAATTTTAATTAGAGATCCCTTTTAGTTATATGCAGTTTTTTTTAAAAGTTCAATTCGAAAGTAATTGCAGTTTCTTGACTAAATTACTAAACCACTACAAGGTGGGCTAGTGGTAGGTGACCGGTTTGAGGAGGTAAGTCTCTCCGGGTTCGATTCCCCCTAGCTACATACTAGTGGCCACCCGGGCTAGCGTTAAATCGCAAGAATANCCCCGGAACCCCCCGGTTATAAAAAAAAAAAAAAAAAAAATATATATATTTTAGGTTTTACAAGTGAATTTGCGATATACAATGGTGGTCGTTTTTAGGAAGTAAAGTTCACATGACAAATCGTAAAGCAAATCAAGTTGCTGATATGTTGGTTGAGTCTTATACAACTTAATAGTCTTATACAACTTAATCTTTTTAGTTCGTATGTTTTTGTCACTATGTACCTTATGTATGTCAGTGATAAAGTTGTATGATGTTAAAAAAAAAGAATTATTTTAGAGAAAAAGGATATTTTTTATCTTTGTTTTTTTCCTGACTCCTCTTCTCTCACTCTTATTTTTGAGAGAGAGGGCGATATCCGATCAAATCTGATTGGATCTTTTCCTGTTTCTCACCGGTTTTTTTGTTCATTTAATAGTTTCGGCTTTGACCGATTTTTTGTTCTTCCGACCTGTTTATTAATAATTCCACAATATCTTTGTCTATGGATGAACTTTCTCCTTTGCCTTTTGCTTATGTGCATGTATCAAATTCTGGATCTCTGCATATCTCTTCTTTCATCGGAGAATTGATTCATCAATTATGTGAATAAATCCTTATTCATCCATGAAGGATTAAAAAAGTAAGGTTTCTATCTGATTGATGTCTCAAGCAGATGCAGAGTGATTAAATTGGACTATGAAGAATCAGAGCTCTCGTCGTGTTTTGATGGTGGTTTGAGGAGTACTCGGGTTTAATCCGCTGAGGTTTAATTAAAACGATGATTATGAGATAGTTCCAATTTCCTCCGGTGATTCTGCAAAAGGTGTATCTTCCGATTTTCGAAGAAACGGCCGTGAATCAATGGTTTTCTGGATCACATTTCCTTGTATACGGGATACGGCATGGCGGAGCTTCCCGACGACGGAGTTCGGTGATGTTCCTCTTTCATCTTCGTGTATACACATGGTGGACGCGTGTCCTTTTTTGATTAGTTTTTAACTTGAAAAACAGTCGAAATTTCTTTGGAGATTCTACACTAAACGGTGGAGATTTCTTTGGAAGATGGTGCCAAAGCTCAAGTTTGTTTTCAGGTATTAAACTTCTTGTTGGTGCTTCTCGTTCTATCTTTCTGTAGACGTTCATGTGTTAAAAGGTCTCTCACATTTCTCTGCTAAAACAGATTGATCTTTCTTTTGCAGTGGAGCTGAGCCAAAAAAAGAAATGTCTGAGGAAGATATAAATGGCACATCAGAAGCAATAGAAACTATCGGGAAGTTCTGGTCATGCTTTTCCTCCAGATTCCACAAGAGTAATTCTTTCTGAGTAATTCTGGATTTTAGTGTTTAAGTCTTTATTGCTACACCAAGTTATTTATGTTTCACTTCTTTTGAGTTTAGTCTTCTCCATAAAACTTACGGTATCATATGCAGCAGCTGCTCCACCTCGAGCTAAGAAGGATTTAACTTTTCTCTTTGCACGAAGATGTGAAATCATAAATCCTACAAACACCAAACCCATGTTCTTTTGCTCCTTGATGATCTCGGGTAAACCTTTGTCTGACCTGTATTATCTCTTATGTCTCTGTATCAAGACATTAGTTAATTTTCTAGAAAAAGAATTGAAAAAACAGAACATAACTCGGTTTCTTTTCCCTTTATTATTGTTGAATGTCAAAAGGTTTTAGAAACCAACCTGTTTCTCTGCATTTTCTCTTTAGTAGCATACTACTTGGATAATGAGATGACCTTGAAACACTGGCTTTCTTGTTGAACCCCTAGTCTCCATTTTCTTTTCCGAGATACTGTTGTGTATTGACATAGTCAAGGTATGTGAAACGAATAGGAGCCACCATTGAAACAATCTGCTGCTCTCCTATAACAGATTGCGCTGCAACAGATTTCGATCAGTATTCATTTTGGTCAAGCCTAAAAAACAGGTAATCATCAAACACTCATACGTTTAATATGGAATGGCTTACCTCGATATAAATTGATGTTGGCAAACCTGATCAAACATACAACAATTTGACCATTGGCTTCCTTACATGCTTTTAAAGTTGCTCATGATAAAAGTTCCATAGACAACCTTGAACACGAAGATAGATAAAAGAGATTTAGCATGTATTCATATATTTTCTTATAATGTAACCTTACATTCTGATCTGCTAGAATCATCTCTAATGTCTATCTATCCAGCAGCGCCATGTATTGCTTCCAAACATGAAGAAGCTTAGTTGAATTCGCCAACCTGAAAAGAAAGACATTAAGGTATGTTAAACAAAGAATATAGTTAAGCCCTCTCTCTTTTTCTTTGGTAGTGTATAGAGGAAGTCTATTTATACTGAAACAATTAGGTTAAAGATTTGATTTCGTGGAGAAGAATCCGGTTTGTTTCCACCCGTTGGTTTTTGTAAATAGCTCACTGTTTTTGCGTGGAGAAAAATTATATTAATTATTGCTGCTAAAGACAAATCTGAGCATATAGAAATTAATGTTTTTTTTTTTTTTTGAACTTTTAGAAATTAATGTTAACACAAATTTTTTATAGAAAGTAACTGATTTGTTTCGATTTTAGTCTTAATTAATTACCTAGATTTGTGGAAAGTCCATATATTTTGCTTGGAAAAATATGCATTTAGTAGTTATTGCATTAGAAATCTTTGATTTTGAATTAGATTCGGGATTTTCTGTAGGTGCAGTTTATGGGATATCCAAAAAGATATCTTGTGGATCAGTCTGGAGAAGTTATGATGCCGTTTTGTTTGGAAGGTTTCGTAAGATATTGGAGGAAATCTCGCTGGACCAGCTGATTTGAGTTGGTTAGAAATTAATTTTGATTGGCTTCCGGTTATTGAGCCGGTTTTATTAGGCGGTTCGATTTAAGTTTATTGTCACAAACTTCAGATCCGCGTGTCTTTTCAACAGGATCTCGGGTCGGATTTTTTATCTCCATTGCCAAACAGCATAAGTTTTTGCATATTTTTGGACATAAAATACCCTTATAACATTGAAGATTCATTTGTTATGATATGGGTTGTTTGGTTTTTTTACTGGATCCAATCCAGTTTCTAATGGATTTTTTGCTAATTTTCGGATTTTTTTTTTTGTTTGGCTATAAAATATCCTTGAAACTTTCAGGAAGTGTTTCTATTTTAATAGTATAGATGTACTACAAAATTTCACCTGTTTTTCCCATACTTTAAATGTACTTGTTTTTTTGTTTTCTTTTTTTTTTTCGGAACAAGGTTTTCATATCCCTTATATATTAAAAGATAATCCTTATAAAAAAATAACATTCATTTCATGTATTATTTACATCACTGCCATGCTGACGTGTCAACACTAGGTTCACTCTCAAATTTAAATTTAATTTGCACAAATTTTACTAGAGAATTACATAATATCCCATTGTATAGTAAGTCTTAATTGTGATTACAAATCTAATTATATTAAGTTATATTAATATTTATACATAAATCAATATTTAATTATACATAAATCAACATTTAGTTATGAAGATATTATTATTCTTTCCATTTCTTACAAATAAATCATATCAATTACTTTTCTTAAATACAATATTTTATTCTCTCATTTGTTGGTTGAACTAAATTTTGTAAAAACAATAAACTATTACATTATCTATATATTAATAAAAAATATTTTTTTTTCTACTACAAGTTGTAATTTGAATTTTTAAAAACGAATATCAATTTATCAAATGATAAAAATATGAGTTATTCAAAGTCCCACATTGAAAATAAAGATGTGTGGGTAGTTCACTAGATTATTATAAAAAAAAAATGATAAGAGACTATAAGAGTAAAAATGTTGATTTAATAAGCATCAAACTTTATAATACTGTTGGTTTAATATGAATTTTTTTCATGGAACCATATGATTAAACCAAATAATATCTATAATATTAAANCATATGATTAAACCAAATAATATTTATAATATTAAAAATATTTTGATGTGAAAAGGTTGAAAAAATATTTATATCAAAATATTTGAAATAGTTTAACTTGCATAAAAAATTATAATATTATAACTTTTATCAAAAAGATAAATATTATAAATACAAAAATTTAAATCGTTGATAAAGACAAAAAATATTATAAAAATGTAAATTTTTGATAAAGTCAAAAAAAATTATAACGATTTAATTTTTGATATATTATAATTGATTCAAATTTCTATATATTTCAAAAAATTTATTTGATCAAACATTTAAAATTAAATATATATAAAATATTATAAATATCTTGAAATCATAAACCTATTATAAAAAAGATCACAATAATAAGAAACTACAAGATTATTAGTATTGATTTAATAAACAATTTTAAATTATAAGTAGTTTTAGTTTAATATATTTTTTAATTAATTATTTATTTACAAATATAACCAGAGCACTGATATAAGGAAAAGAAAATGTTTACCAACCCAGCTAGGCTAGATTCGTTTAGGCCTTGCCCATAATTTTCTTACAACCACTAATGGGCTATAGCCCTAAAGATATGGAATACCAAATTGAAGGAGCTAATCTGAACCAACATTTGGTTTTATGAATAAAGAAAATAGAGAAAACGACGTCGTCATGTAAAATCTGTTCCAACACTTTCGAAACGGTTCAGTAGTTTACCAGTCTGCCTCACGCTTCACTCTTCTTCCCTTTCAAAAGCTAAAAGCTTTTTTTCCTCAAATTTCTAAGAGAGAATTGGGATCGATTCTTAGGGTTTTCACCAAGCCTTCGCGACGAGCTCTCAATTGAGGTTATTCATTTCTCGCCATCATCGAATTTTGCGTATCTTATAGTTTCTGATTTTCTCAGCTCGGGTCTCTGAATTCCCCGTTTTCGATCTCTTGATAACGATCGATCTGTCGAATGGCTGGATTCCACTAGAATTTATTTTCCCATATTCTGGAAGTATAATGTTGGTGAAACTGAATTCGTTTCCCGTGATGAATTTCGTTGCAGACTCGTTGGTTGGTGACGCAAGCATAGACTTTTTCGGGGATCGCTTTGTAATGAGACGGATTTCAAAGTTTGGTATTTCTTACGTGCCTGAATCGGTCGAATTTTGTATAGAGGAAGTCTAGGGTTTGTTTTGTGATCTGTGTTGCTAAAGGAGGTGGGAGTATAGTATAGAGAAACATGTCTGGTGGAACTCCGGTTGGTGGTGGTGGGTACATTAGGCAAAGACATAGCCAAGGATATGCATCTGGTGGTGATGATATTGAGGACGATGCTTCCTCTAGGCTACAACCTTTCTCGTTAGAGAGCCCTCGGAGTAAAACGTGGGTCGAGATTTTGGAGAATGTTCTTTGGATTGCATCTGCAGTTTTCATTATCTACTTTGGAGATAGGCATTCTAATATGATATACATCCTCCTTCACGATGCTCGAATCAAAAGGTAACAGGGTTTCTCACTCGGCTCTTTCTTTTCACTGTGTTTTTGTTTTGGCTTAGTGCTTCTTGTGTTGAAGATGTTCGGGTTAAAAAGAAAACTTATTAGGCACCTGAGGATCCCTTAAAAGGTTTTAATTCGATATACTTGATTATGGTGGTTTGTTGTGTAATAGTCAATCAAAATAAGTAGATAGAAATACCAGAAACTTGTCATCTTTCAAGTGTTAGGAGAATCGTATCCTTATTAATATCCTCGGATATGTTGAACATGGACATGTGCATAGGTAAAGGTGGGTACTCTTTGTATGATGGGTTTTAACATAATGCACTCCTCTGCCTTCTTTCCAGGATGCCTTTGTATTTCGGGATGTTGGGAATAGCTGTGAACATTATAATCATAGTCTACGAAAGTATGTTATCGTGGAGCTTGAGAAGATTCGATGAGAAATGGGAACTGTGGAGTATCTCTGCTCTGCCTTTCATCACCCTACTCGGCCTCGTTACATTTTGCCTGTAAGTAAAATAAATCCCATGTTTTAGTCATCAGGAGCTACCGGGAGTAACTATCATATATATGTTATGTTGTGATAAAAAATGCAGGCTCTCCTTTGCTCTGTGGCCTATATGGGGCTTCTTGACTCTCCCTCTTCTGGTATGAACTCTCACTCCAATCATTGTAGACAATCTCTTATCTGGTGATGGAAATATATGGCTTTTTGTTTTGATGATTTGCAGTTCACATTATTCATGGCTTGCCTAGTTGTGTTCCCGCATCTCATGATCATCAAATTCAGGCCTCAAAACGACGAACTTCGCATAGATTGATATGTAGAGAATGAAGGAGATAGTTATTCGGAGAGTGATAACCATTTTTTTTTTTTGTCTTTCTTCAGAAGTTAATAAATCTGAAAACTTGTAGGGATACGGTTGGGTTGAGGTATATATAGATAGATGATNAGATGATGAAACCCATTGATTTGAAAGCCCCTTTTTTTTTTTTTTTTATTGGTCTCTGAGATTTGTTCATGTCTTGCTTCATTTCCCAGCTCAGCTCAGTGAAATATAATTTCATTCGTCTCGTCCAAAATGAAGTCATTAATCAAGTTAATTTCCTTTTATTTTCTCTCCCAATATCTCTCCTCTCACTTGCACCAAACCGAACCAAATTATAGATCCTCCGGTTTGGTTGGATTGAGCACAGAAGATCTATAAATTCTACACACATTTAATTCCTCCCGCACACAGGAAACAGAGGATCGAAAATGTCAGGCCTGGTCGCGACGTTGCCGTCGCCGTCGCCGTCGTCAGCGGCGAGATCCGCTTCAGACTTCTTCTCCGATCCTTGCGACTCCCATCCTCTATGGTTCAAGCATTCCCTCTTCCTTTCCCCTGGCTTCAACTCCGAGGCCTACGTCTCAGAGCTCCGTACATTCGTTCCCTTTGACACTCTCCGATCCGAGCTCCGGTCACACCTCTCCTCCCTGAACCGCGAACTTTTCGACCTCATCAATCGAGACTATGCCGATTTCGTGAATTTGAGCACCAAGCTCGTGGATATCGATGCGGCAGTAGTCCGCATGCGCCCCCCGCTCCCTGAGCTCCGCGATAAGATCACTGGGTTTCGTGGATCTGTGGAGGTCGCACTATTCGCACTAAGGAGTGGATTGTACCAACGTTCCGATTCTGCTGCTTCCAGGGAGGTCATGGAACTGTTGCTCGACACTTTTCATGTGGTCTCTAAGGTACATGGTTTTGGTTTCTATGAGTGATCCTTAATGGTTTTGCATTGCTTTTCTGATATTAGGTAATCTGAATGCTTCACGTTAATAATGCCTAATCAGGTTGAAAAGCTTATAGAAGCTCTACCAAACGAGGATGCTGATTCCATGCAGCAAGATGGCACAACCATGAGAGAGGCCAAGAGCATGCTTTTGGAAAGAGTAGCTAGTGAAATGAATCGGCTCAATTTCTATATGGCTAATGCACAGGTCCTGCCTTTCACTGAGAACATGGAGAAGAGGGTTCAGAGGGCTAGTGTGTTATTGGATGCTAGCCTGGGTCATTGTTTCATTGACGGGCTAAACAACAGGGACGCAAGCGTCCTTTACAATTGCTTACGTGCATACGCTGCCATTGATAACAGCAAGAATGCAGAAGAAATTTTTCGTACAACGATTGTGGCTCCATTTATGCATAGAATTATTGGGCATGAAACACCAGCGGATGCTGCTGGAACATCGGGAGATGAACTTGAAAACGATTACAAACAGATGAAGCATTTCATTGCCAAGACTGTAAAATGCTGCTGGAAATATCCTCGACGGGTAATTCTCGAAATATCTCTTGTAGATCTCCAGTTACCTTCTAAAGTTCCATTTTCCTGTTATGTAGTCTAAGAAGAGTAACCTAAATTTCTTGGCTTATTATCTTCATATTTTAATGTAATTCTTATCTTGTTCGTCAATCATAATTAAACATTGTTTCCTTCTCATGTTCTCGATTTATAATTTACTCATTGTAACTGTTTTCATGGTGTCTTGTTGCTAAAACAGACAAATCGGGTTTGCATGTCTTCAACTTCTTGGCAAATTCAATCCTGAAAGAAGTTCTTTCGGCAATCCAGAGAGTCAAACCAGGAGCATTTTCTCCTGGAAGGCCTGCCGAGTTCTTGAAAAATTACAAGGCAAGCTTGGATTTCTTGGCATATCTTGAAGGTAGAGTAACTAATCTACATTTTTCTGTGAGCTTGATCGCATGGCTTATCAGATGCATTGTAAACTGATTTTCATGTGTATTATATAAGCAAATAATTTATCTTAATCTCTGTTGTTGAAATTATTTGCATACTTTTCAGTTGAGTCATACCATATACTTTCTGTGAAGGTTATTGTCCGTCAAGGTCTGCTGTAACTAAGTTTCGAGCTGAAGCGATATATATCGATTTCATGAAGCAATGGAATGTAGGAGTGTACTTTTCACTGAGGTACTCGAGAAATATCATAGATGTCTGTTGACTTACCATTAGAATAGTGGATTCTCAGCTTCCATAACTTGAAAATGCATAATTTCAGGTTTCAGGAGATAGCTGGAGGGTTGGATTCTGCTCTTACTGCTGCTTCTCTGGTTTTCATTCAAGATTCGGACTCAGATCAACGGAGTTCGCCCAAACTAATGCTCAGACAGAGTGTTAATCTTTTGGAGAGCTTGCGATCATGCTGGAAAGAAGATGTTCTCGTTTTCTCTGCTGCTGATAAATTCCTTCGCTTGACCTTGCAGCTTCTTTTGAGGTCTGTGAAATTCGACTATAATATTATCTTCTCTCACTAGTTTTTGTTTTAAGGTCTCATTGTGATCATGTGTTAATAACATGTAGATATTGCAATTGGGTGTTATGTGCGGTGAATACTAGAAAGAGTAATGCCAGCCCGAGTCCTGGCTGTGAATGGGCAGTTTCAGCCACTGCACAAGATTTTGTATATGTAAGTCACTTTCTGCATTTTCACGTTTACTAATTTAGCTGCTGTTATGTTCTGTGGGATAGCTATGGAAAACAAGTAAACTCGAAATTATTGATTTTCACACAAGTACATGAAATCTGGTCATGTAGACCATACAGTTGATCGTTTGATTCTCTCGGAATATTCACACGCTACCTTCCTTGCAGGTTATAAATGATGTAAATTGTCTAGTCTCAGAAGTTCGTGGCGATTACGTTGAATATATATTACGCTATTTATCTTCATGCTCCTCTGAAGTTCTGGATGTGGTGAGGAAAAGCATCTTACAGGTGGAGAATCATTAGAGAACGTCCTACCTTTACTTACCAGGACAATAATTGAAGTCATTGTTGATGAGTCTGTTGAGGTAAAGTCCTGGAGAAACATTAGGCCCACTGTTTTAATTTATGCATTTCAAGATTTGTTTCACTGCCTTAGGGAGCACCTGCAAGAACAGTGTTGACTTGAGTACAGTTTGCTATATAACTGAACTATTTACAGTTATTATCCAAGTACCAAGTAATAAGAAATGGTTTCTTCCCTCTAATAGGGCCTAAGGCAGCTCAAGGGAATAACCACAACAGTTATGATGACTAATAAACCACTTCCTGTTAGGCACTCACCATACGTCGTTGGACTATTGCGTCCTCTAAAGGTATTCATTATAGCTTTGGGGTTGAGGATTTAAGTTCACAGTTACTTGACTGATGAATTATGAAGTGTGGATTATTGCGTCTTTCGTATTGATAGGCCTTTTTGGAGGGAGAGAAGGCTAGTCGTTACTTGACCCAGGAAACAAGGGAGGAGTTATCGCTTGGCACTGTCACTGAAATTACCAGGCGGTATTATGAATTAGCTGCTGAGGTAAGTATATTGTCTTAAACACTCTATGAGGTTTACTGAGAAGTATAATAAACAAGTGAGATCCACCCTAGCTTTTTATAACTGAGATATACCAATTTTTTAAATCAAATCAGAAAACACATGTAATATTTTCAAGCCGGTGATATCTAATACTATAGAGAATGAGAAATGGTTAGTGAGTACTTTATATGTTACAGGCAAGAAATACAGAGACGTTGCTTCAGAAATTTCGACAAAGTGCACAGAGACGAGCGGGTGCAGCATCAGGTGTATCTGAAACAGACAAGATGTGTATGCAGTTGTTCCTTGATATTCAGGTAAAACCTCCTCACTGTGCTGTCTGGAAATAGTAGTTTTCACGTTTTAGAGAGAAGTAACTGTAACAGTAACATATCACCGGTTGATTAAAATATCTTACCAGGAATATGGCCGAAACATTTGTGCGTTGGGGTTGAATCCGGCAGATATCCAGCCGTATTGTAGCCTCTGGCAATGCGTAGCACCTGCGGATAGGCAAAACACAATTAGTGTTTGAGGACCCTGCGTTGCATTTTTGTGGTATCATCTCATAGCTTATAATAACAAGGAAGTAGCTTCTTTTCTTTAGCTTGGGGGTCTTTGCCTAACAGTGAAGAGAGGAAGAGATCTATGAGTTAGTAATGCCAGCTTTGGCCATTCAACATTTTGTATGACTATTATCTTCATCTTCAGTATAAAGAGAAATTATCAATGGTGTAAAGACTCTGAACATATATACAACATATCCATCCACTGATCCACATGTAAAACTAAATGGAATAAAAACCACAAATTAAACACTTGTTGAAAAGAACTTAACAGTTACAGACTAACAGTTGGACCAATACTAACCCAGTTTACTAATATGCTCGGTTTAAATTTTCAATTATTTTTGTCATTAAACCCCCAAAAATCAGAAGCAAATTCTATCAACAAATACCTGAAGACAAACTACAAAATTGGCGAAATGTTAAAAAGGCATTGAGGTGGGATAAGGGGACGAGAGAGAGATGGGATACGTAACGAGGCTGCTGATAAACCCTCACTCTTCCTCGCCGTTTCTCGACCTCCGGTACCGGACTCTCGACCCCAACTCTGTCTTCTCTCTGCGAACCACGATTACCAAAAGCAAAGGAAGATTCTCTTGTCTTTTCTCCGGCAACCAGAGGGAGGTTTGTCATTTATTTACTCCCTTTGACTGTTTAAAGCAAAAGTTTCCATCTTTCAGCATTATAAAGGGAATTGTAGAAATCTGCTGAAACGAATTGTCCGGCGACGGTACGAATCGATTGAAATTGTAAAATTGATTCCGCTTGAGTATTACAAATGAAGTTCGAAATTTGAACCGATAAGATTATTTACTCTGAACTTGATAAAAAGTTTTGGATCCGAATGTAGTAAAGTTCTCGTTGGGGACAATTTTTCTATTGATGCATTTGTCCAACTTGAGTTTCTCACTTACAAAGTGAACAACACTTAGTGATCAGGTTTTCAACAAGTTTCGCAGCTCATAGCTTAGCTATCCTATATAGGTCTAATGTATGTAGTCAGATGGTTAGCGAGCGGCTTGTTTTATAAGGATGTTGGTGGGCCATATGGCTGCGAGTTTAGACAAATTTCTGCTCTGGTTTGGTGGTGAATTGATATGAGAGAATAGCAGTTTCAATCTCCGGATATATAGAGGAAGTAGATGATTTTAGCTTTTAAGTTAAGAAGTTCATTTCTTTTCAAGCATTTCCATTTTATTGTTTCTGATAGAAGAAGAAGAAGAAAAAAAGAATTGCTAGCATCGTATGTTCCAATTTCGTTGATTGTTGCAGGAGCAAGCTCGTAAAGCATTGGAAGGCGCTCTTGGTGGGAAGAAACATGAGTTCGACAAGTGGGACCAAGAGATCAAGAAAAGACAAGAATCCGGTGGCGGAAATGGTGGCAACGGAGGCGGCGGAGGAGGAGGAGGAGGCTGGTTTGGAGGTGGCGGTTGGTTCAGTGGCGATCATTTCTGGAAAGAAGCACAACAGATTGCCATTACCCTCTTAGCAATACTTGTCGTGGTAATAATTACGTTCTGCTTACCAAGTAACCATTTCTTTTTTAACTTGGAAAAAATGCTTTCTTTGGTTGATGGTTTTGTGTTGTTTCGTAATTGGTTGCAGTATTTGTTGGTTGCGAAAGGTGAAGTAATGGCTGCGTTAGTGTTAAACCCGTTGTTGCACGCGTTGCGAGGAACACGACATGGTTTGACTTCTCTGAGCTCCAAACTCATGGGAAGAAAAGTGAATGCTGATCATTCGGAGGAGACATGGAAGAAGGAAGCTCTCACTAATGTCTCTGCTAAAGAGAGCGTTGTCCGCAAATGGGGAAGTGACTGAAGATGATGAGCTCAAATGTAGTTGACCGTTTCAGTTATGTAATGAAGGATATGTATTCTCTTGTGAACAAGAAGATGAGTAATTTTGTTTGTATCATCATATCGTTAATCAAGTCTCGGCTTTCTCTTGTATCTGCTATGTTTGATTATACACTCAACCTGTACCACCTGCCAAAATATTATCTACACGATCAAAAGATGAAAAAACAATCTGTTTTTTTTTCGATTTTATGTCTAAAACACCCTATTACTTGTTCTATCATTACTTTTCTTCTCGCTGCATTTAAGTCCAACTCGTATTTTTTTGCAAATAAAACAATCAACATCTTAGTATCTTGTGCGTCAGCAAACCCACTAGCTTATCTATGTTTTAATACTATACACTTTTGACTAATAGTTTTAACATATATTGAAAAGCTGTAAAGTTTCATTGAGATTTGCAAAATTGTATATAAATAAGCAGATGATAGAAAATGTCAATATAGGGAGACAAAAAAATGAAGATAATGTGGAATGAATGGAGACGCGTATTGGAGAAATCTAATAGAGTCGTTGTCTTTGGATGCTTTAAAGTTGAAAGATGCCGAGGTTTATGCCCTTCTTATATCAAACGAATATTCCCATGGACAAAACTTATCACCATTTCCATTTCCACCTTTGCTTACTCAAACAAACTATTTTAAAAACAAAGGTGGTAGTTGTCAAACTACTAGTACTACTGTACTAGTATGACCATGGAGGAGAGTTGGAGACATGGATCATGAAGACCAAATGTCCCACGTGTTGTTGTCATGACAATCCCTGACCTGGAGTGGAAAATTATCCATTACATCGTTTTGTTTTGTAATTCGTTTTGCTAGTACTTAGATGATTTTAAAATTTGTTACAGATTAAAAACCAATTCATTTACTGACATCTGTTTTTATCTTTCTTTTACATATATCATATATGGACAAATTGGATATAGAAAATTTGTAATGTGACTGGGGGTATTTATGAACCGACAATTGCCAATGTGTTATAATCTCACCCACAAATATCAATCAAAATCAAAGAACGAATAAAAAAAAAAAGAATTAAGTGAGGAATAAAAGCAAGAGATATTCTCACGAGAAAAGGATATTCGAAAGAGAAACCTTAAGAATATTCTCTTTGATCAAACCTCTATATCTCCAACTGTAATACCCATCTCTCTTCTTCATTTTTCTCACTTGATTTTCCCTGCGAAACAAAAGAAGCTATGAAGTTCGGTAAGAGTCTGAGCAATCAGATCGAGCAGACACTCCCCGAATGGCGCGACAAGTTCTTGTCTTACAAGGAGCTCAAGAAGCGACTCAAGCTCATCGGCTCCAAATCCGGAGATCGTCCCGTCAAACGTCTCCGCCTCGACTCCTCCTTCGTCTCCGGCGACGAGTATTCCGCCGGAATGTCGAAAGAAGAGATCAGTTTCGTCCAGTTGCTAGAGGACGAGCTGGAGAAATTCAACAATTTCTTCGTTGAGAAGGAGGAAGAGTATATCATCAGACTAAAGGTAATTTTAACATCTTCGAATCGATTTCTTCTTATCTCGCTGATTTGGTTACAAAGATCTAATTTGTGTCTGGTAAAATCAGGAATTCCG
Organism: Noccaea bulbosa; assembly: GCA_900406535.1. NCBI lineage: Eukaryota > Viridiplantae > Streptophyta > Magnoliopsida > Brassicales > Brassicaceae > Noccaea > Noccaea bulbosa. Next base: position 18,836 of record OVBJ01000444.1, on the reverse strand, counting down.
AGATCGAATTGCAAAGGCCAAAGATTCGATGGAGAAGATGATCAAGATAAGGAAGGAGATTGTTGATTTCCATGGAGAAATGGTTCTTCTCGAGAATTACAGCGCTCTTAATTACACTGGTAAGCTTTGAATTTCAGACAAAGTATCACTTTGAAAACATTGGTTCGGTTGTTGAGATTGGTTTCGTTTCGTTTCGTTTTGTTTGAAATTGACAGGATTGGTAAAGATACTGAAGAAGTACGACAAACGAACCGGTGATCTCATGCGTTTACCATACATCCAGAAAGTTCTCCAGCAACCATTTTACACGACAGATCTACTGTACAAGCTCGTGAAAGAATCCGAGGCAATGCTTGATCGTTTCTTCCCCGCGACACAAGAATCCGAGACAAGAGAGTCCGAGAGTATCCAAGCAGAGCTCTCGGAGCACAAGTTCATGGAGAGCCTCCACATGAAAAGCACGATCGCTGCTTTGCGTGTGTTGAAGGAGATCAGGAGCGGAAGCTCCACCGTGAGCGTGTTTTCGTTGCCGCCGCTACAGTTGAACGGATTAGACGAGACGTGGAAGAAGATTCCGTTGTTGGAGCAAGAAGCCAAATAGAGAGCGAGTGACAAAGCTCTCTTTTTCCACTTTTTGTTTTGTTTACAGTAGAGCTAACAGATTAAAAAACCAAATCAGACATTATCATTGTATACAAAAAGGCAAAAGATATCTTTTGGACATCTTCGGTCGGTCTTTGTTTGTGTGTCTAGTCACCGACGTAGTAATGTGATGATACATATGATACTACTTGAGATTATGTAGCCTTTGGTTCAAAACACACTAGAGTTATCTCAGAAATTTCGAATATCGAATGACAGTCACAAAGATGATTGCAATGTTGATGCGGAACACAACTGAATTTTCAAAAGATATTAAATATACGTCCTGTAGATTCAACATATTCTCTTTCTGCAACTTTATGCGATGGTTCAGAACTATGTCGAGCGATATACGACTCAAATTTTAATCTTCTAAAACTGTGTAAGTTTATGTGTGCCGGAAAGGTTTTACCAGGAAAATTCAATGTCAAACAATTTCTCATAAAAGATGACACAATGATTGGGCACGACACCAAAAACACGTTAAGAAACTAGATTGCAGGAGAGTGTATAAATATGAAGTCATACGTTACAACACAACTTTAAAGTGAAGATAGAAATATGGACGGTTCAGTCAGAGCCTTCCGTTTGCGCGGAGACCCATCATACCGAGCAAATTAATTCTGAGATTTGCCTTAGATCAGGAGCTTCTCAATAGCATCCTGCAATAAATTTTAGCAAAAAGAACACGATTAATTCTGAAATGTGGGAATCAATATATTGTTTTTGGCATCTAAAGAGAGTAGAAAACTGAGGTCTTTGTAGGTTTTTTACCTTGAGCTGCTGGATTTGTGCTTTCAGTTGACTAGCTTCGTTTGATGTGACTGAACAAGCGATAACTGGTCTTGTTACACCGCATGCTCTTCCCAAGGCTTGCTTTGATGGCACAAACACATACGGAACATTCTGCAATTCGTTCACAGAGGACAAAGAAACATGGAAAATTAGTACATCAAGAGCATTTCATAATCAGTAGACAAATATGCTTCACACAAGCATACAAGTTACTTTATTCAGATCTAACAAAACAAAGAACTTATAACTATCTCAAGACTATGAGATATAAAACTAGATTCAGTTTATAAGTCACACTAAGAAAATCAAGACTGTTTAAAATTAAGAGCTAAAGAATCCAATTGATAAAGCAATTGAGATAAGAATCAAACCTTATCCTCTGCAAGTAAGGGTAAATGAAGAATAATCTCTAGTGGCTCTGCGTCTGCAGCCATAACCACAAACTCGGAGATACCACGGTTTAGAGTCTTCGTAGCTGAAAAAAAAAATCAGGAACAACTTCCCAAATATTAATACAAAAAAAATAACATATTATTTACAACGCACCTTCATTAGCACCCTTCTTGAGCTGCTTGTAGTTAGCAGCTTGTTGAACGAGATCGAGAATCGTTATCCCTAACTGAGAGTCAGCAAGCGGATACGCTTTCGGGTTTACAGCTTCTCCGGTCTGCAAGATAAAAAACGAAAAGACCATAATTAGCAAACTCAAATCAAACAATCAAAGAGAAATATGCAATCCATACAGAGAAAGAGTACCATCTTGGGCTGGGATGCTAGGGTTTCAGAGAGGATTAGGGTTTTAAGGAAGACGAGTTTCTCGGCTGTATGATTCTGAACGAATTGTAGGTCAACTGTCTTAAATAAGCATATACATATTTATATATATACATTTTTATTTATTTTTTACAACTAATAATATACATCTTTTCTAATGGGCCTAGATATTATATTTGAGCCCATTTATTTTTCAATCGGAACTTTTGTATTCTGATTATGTAAACTCTTTTACATTTTGACGAAAAAAATAAAAAATCATTACCGACATAGCTAGTTTGGTGCTAGAATAAGCAAATCAAACCAAATAGCATTGAGCCACTCAGCCTTTATTGATTACTAGATATTTTACCTTCTGTTTAAATAATTAAGTTTATTTTTTTGGTAATTTAAAAAGTAGTTATCAATTTTTTTTATGAATTTACCTAAATTTAGTCTATGTGTTTAAACTCTAAACAGTCAATATGAATAAGCACTGGTTATTCGTTTAAATATATGTGTGATGTTGTATACTTATATATCTAAAATATTTGATTTATCTAATTTATGTTGATTTCAAATTGTATACTCTTTTGAAATTAGATATGTTGTTTTATCAATTTAATTAATATAAATGCAAAGTTCAATAAATTGTAATATAGAGAGGAATTGTCGTTCAACTGCTAATATATAAATCGATTTGTGTGCAAGTGTTTAAGGAAATCGAAAGAAAATCCAGCTATTACGAATAGCGAATGGCTGCATTTACATTTGTTAGGAAGTTGTAATGATCGTGCAGAGCGATTTCTTGCTTTTTCATTAGATTTTACACAACATTTATGTTAGTATCACTCGTTACTTTCATTATGCCATAAGGTTTTAAAAAAAAAAATTAGGATAGTGTTTAATCTACATATCACTTCTCACCATTTTTAATTTGTGTCTATTTTTTCCATATTTTGATTTGAATAGCATGTCTATTTTTTATAATTAAATCCTACGTATACAATATCAATTACTTTAAATTCGTTTTTATATATATGTTTTTTAAAATATCAAATTCTTTTCGTTTTCGCAAGTAATTATAAGGAAATTAGATTTCTTATTTTGAATATAAAAAGAGAAATATTCCTAATGTTAAAAAAAAAAAAAACATAATTTTCTTATCTCTTATATATTTTAATTGATGATACAATTTTAAAATTTGTAAAATATGTTTTGAGTGAAATGTTACTTCTATAGTCTAATATTAAGTTAATATTTGGTTGTTAATAAAAGTTATTTACTTATATAAACATAATTTACTTATATCTTAATCACTTACACAAACATAAACATAAAATATTAATTTTTCTTTCATAGTCAATAAATATTTTCTAAATGTGTGCGTATACACTATTATTCGTACATATATTTTACTAACATCTTTGGACGGAAATTTATATGATTGATACTATTATCTTTTTAAATAAAAGTAAAAATATGTAGTTTAATAAAAATAAGTTGTTCAAATCCTTATTTTTATATTAGTCTTTAAACCAATTTTCCAAATTCTATCTTATATTACAATTTTTTTATTTAAATCTATCAAATACTTTCAATTTTTATAAGTAATAGATAAGAAAATTAATTTTACTAATTGAGTACAGAAGATAAATATTTTTAATGTTATATTTGTTTGATATTTTTGTTGTTAATACAAACTTATATAGGTTCTTTATTTCTTATATGTTTTTATTAATGATATCATACTAAAATCTGTAAAATAAGTTAATATTAATTTTCAATCCTACGTATACATTCTCAATGACTTGAAATTCGTTTTTATTTATATTTTTTAAAAATATATAAAATAATTTTTGTTTTCACAAGTAATAGATAAAGAAATTAGATTTTCTATTTTGAATACAAAAAGAGAAATATTCTTAATGTTAAAACAAATTTACATAATTTTCTTATTTCTTATATATTTTTATTGATAATACAATTTTAAAATTTGTAAAATATTTAATGCTGATGTGGACTAATCAAATTAAGTTTCTTCATGCCTTTTTTTTTTTTTTGTTCACAAACTGATTTTATAAAAACTAGTTTCAGTTACAACTCACGAAGAAGAAAGAGATCCAACATAAAGGAGTTGAATCCAAAATTACAAACCACTCAACAAAGCTAAATGATAACAACAAGATAAATTTGGAATTACCACAAATGGTTAATTCTTTCTCTGAGATAGAGAGGGAAGCATAATTACGAAGTCTCGAATACATGATCCAGAAACTAGCATGGATGCCTGAAGCCAAAAACAAATCACCACCAATCACCATGAACGCAACAACCAAATCCCAGTCCAGGAGACTTTGATTCGCCGGGTTTTGGAGAAAAAGAGAAATGGGATCAACCTTCTTTATACCCAAGAGAATGGTCATAGATAGCTCTCAAGGCTAGAGCCAAGGCAAAGCTTAACAATACTCTCTCCGTAAAGGAGGAGAAGATTCTCGGTTTAGAAGCCGAGTACAAAGCACCTCTCATAGAAAGGATCACTGAATGTGAGGTTCTCTTCCCTCTTAAGAAAAAAGGTGAAGAAAATTTATCCCAAAGGGATGAAATAGTTACCACATAGCAGAGCTCTGTTTGTAGAAAAAGCTGCGAGAAGCAGCTTGCTACGGGTACATATTGTGTCAAGCCCAAAATTTTACAACGTCGGACCAAGATATGCAAATGGATAATAACGGGAATCCAAGATCCCGATGTCCCTTCGCCGACGAGGAGTAGGACAGAAAACTTCACTTGGCCAAAGCTTAGAAGTATGGTGGAGGAATAGATGAAGAGTATGATCGGTGATAAGAAGACTCGTCGGAGCTACACCTTTTTCCGATTATATCGATTATACCGAGGTCGGTTGGAAAATACAGGATGAAATAGAAGCTCTGAGCTTCCAACGATGAGAACATGCCTGATTTTAATATGTCAACGAGAATTTTCCCGAGGAAACTGTCACCGGAACACGAGCACAAGAGCATCACATAGCCGTTGATGCTCGGAGGGGACAACAGAGAGGGAAGCTTGTTCTTCAGAATCTTCGCCGCGGAAGAAACTCTTGCCGGCGAAATAGGATTTGAAGCAGATCCTGGAAGATTTTCAGACGGTGGCACCGAGTAAGAAATCGATAACTGAGAACTGGAGATACGATCTGATGGTGTCACAGATCCACATACATCAGGCGGGTCAGGCGGATCTGGTGGATCTGGAGAGTACAAAGGTTTCACCGACGGAGTCGGAATGAGGTGAGATGGGACCACCTTAACCGGATCTGGAGGATCCGACGGCGGAGGGTTATCACAGTGACGGAGATGCATCACCGAGGCCATGGGAGGCGATAGACGTCAACTTGGGAAGCAAAAACCAAACCGTGCTCAAGACAGAGAGAAAGGAGGCTCATCGGGAAAAGGAAGCAACGAGGGAGAAGCGGCGGCTAGACGGAGCTGCGACTTCGGAGGGCTAGACGAACAGACGGCCGGAAGCGAGGCAGAGGCGTAGTCGGAGGCTCATTCTGGGAGATGGCTTCGTCAAGCGGCGGTCTGGAGAAGTGTGCCAGAGAGAGTTTACCTAATTTTTCTGTCTTTGTTTTTTTATCTTGACACCTTTAGATGCCTATAAGGTAAAAATATCAAATACTTTTGTTTTTATAAGTAATAGATAAAGAAATTATATTTTCTATTTTAAATACAAAAAGAGAAATATTTCTAATGTTAAAACAAATTTACATAATTTCTTTATTTCTTATATATTTTGATTGATAATACAATTTTAAAATTTATAAAATATTTAATGCTGATGTGGACCAATCAAATTAACTTTTTTTAATCTCATGTGTATACCTTTAGAGGCTTATAGGGTTAACTTTTATTAATAATAGATACTGAAATTAACATACGATATAGTGGGAAAATGTTTATTTCATTCATATTATCCAAATTTATTGTTGACTAGGTATTTTTCAATCATTTTATTTGTCCAAATCATTACCCACATAGCTAGTTTGGTCTTAGGAATAAGTATTTCTTGACTATACCGGACCGGTATGCAACATCTGCTTTACTAAGTATATGCTTTGTATATACTTGTATTCATCTTTGTATATGATTTTATACAGGTTAGAAATATGAGAGCTAAGGGTCCCGAAAGTCGAGAAAGCACTGGCAACTGTCCATGGACAGAAGGTTCTACATATGCTTTTATATGCTTTGTGACTTATACAGATTCTATGCAGCTCATGGTTATACCAAAGTGGAACCGAAATCATTTGTATTATCCAAATTTATTGATGATTAGGTAGTGATTTGCACTCTAACTTGTTATACGCCGTTATTTATTTATTTTTTATCCACATTTCTAAATGGTCTTATTTCAAAAAGAATAAATTCTTCTCTTTCTTGTTCCGAATTTTCCATCCTGTTCAGGAACTGTTCATATTGAAAAATTTGAGATCATTTATTTTATTAACACTATTTTAATTTTATTTCTTAATTATATGTAAATTATTGATTTTTTTTTTGAAATCTCTGAACTTTTTCGAATTTTTCTAAATTATCTGAAATATTCATCCTGAAATTAAATCTTTACCTAAATTATTAAGATTATGAGAAAATAATTTTGTTAAGCTAATTTTCATAACCTATTTTGTTACATGTAGTTTATGTTCCGTTTCTTATCAAATTCTCTTAAGAAAAATGAAATCATTTCTCAATTTAGTTCATTCTCGTATCATACATGTAAATTCCCGTCTCGAATCTTACAATGTACATGTCTTATTATTTCATTTTTGAAAAAAAATAATATTAGTATTTAGTATTAGATGGTATGCTGAATTTTATCCTGTATAATAATAAAATACATTTTTGAGTTTTAGATAAAACTATTATATAATAGGTGTCAATTGTTATGCAAATTAAACTTGAATAAAATAAATGAAATTAACAATTTTAAAAATTAACAATTTAATTGATGTATGTGATGTGTCAATTTTTTCAGACCACCAGAAGAGAGGATATCAATATATCATACTAGATTAGTCAATTGCATACTTACTTAGTTGTCAAAGTAAAGCTGAGAAACTTGCAGTTATGTGATCTCTCTCCTCTGTTGCGACAAAGATAGGCTTTAATGGCTCAAATGTTATAAATTGGGCTTGTAGACTTTTTTTACTCTCACATCAAAACAACACACGATCGTTCCAAATACAAGACCAAACCCACAATCAAATTAATGTGCTACTCTTTTCAGTTTCATCAACCCCTGAAATTTTTGCATACAGAAAAACTGAGCATATCGAAGAAGTAAAATCTACGCGAACTGGTTCTGTGAGAAGTTGACTGATAAGCTTCATTGACCCTCAAAAGAAAATGATGGACACACCCATCATGAAGCATCCCACGGAGACCCAAGGGCTCAAACGCTCACCTGTTACAAGTGATAACAAAGCATAGTTTAATCAGCACAATGCTGGGCCATCGAAAAACGAATCACAGTAACTGTTGGAGGAAATTTACTCTGTGCCATCATGCATATGCTTAAATATGAGATCACTTAAGGATTAGAGCAATTATTAGTAGCTACACTGAATACCAACGAGTTCCTAGAAAGCCTATCATTGTTCTCTATAAGAACATATGCAGAGTGCGATTGTCCAACACAACGTTTACTACATAGGAATTGGAAACACGAGAGATAAGCTCCAAAAAGGAGTGCAAAGACGAACCTATTCTAGCAGCCTTCCAAAAGAATCCTCGAAACCTGCAAGGATTAAGCATCATATGTTCATTAATATGTATTAACTAAAGTGATGAGCACAGAGGGAATAAGATGAATGGGATAGAAACCGAAAGCACTATGATGAAGAACCATTTGCAGAGAATTCTGAGAAAGTATATTCAATTTGGTCAAAGGCAAGCAAATGCTTTTAAAGTTCCAAATGTGTTGTCAGTTTTGAGAGCCAATAATCCAATTTCGCAGGAAAAAAGGAGAAGAAAGAAGGTACAAACCCAGTTTTCTGCTCCAAAATGGCAGGGAACTGCATCTTCAGATATGTGCAAGTGCAGATCACAAGCAGCACCACCGTCAGGAATGAATGGAAATTGAACAAAGCTGACTGTGATTGTCAAATAGAAACAATTCTTAGCTCAAATCACTGGAAAAAAAAAACACAAAATTCACAATGGACCTGAGAAGGCAATGATTACCATTGTATCTGATCACTGAAGCACTTCAGAAGCTAATTTGCCTCCTTGAATCTGAAATAACAAGGACAAACAATGCTCTGGGGTTCATAGGAGAATCGATTGGAAGACAGGCGCACTCGAGAATAATCACAAAAACGAGTAAACACGGCCTATCAAAGTCATCACCATCGAGATTCACCATCTATTCGTCACTTATAATCCAGATTTTATATACAGAAGCATCCGGTGAACATCAACAGAATCAAATTATTAGATCACAAAGCGAATCGAATTCCATAACCTTCGTATTCATGGTAATCAGCTAAATCGAGAGAGACAGGAAAATCAGTAAAGGAAAGAGGAAAAGTGAGAAATTATCGAGGAGAAGAAAATAAACCTGCAGTTGAGCTGAAATCGATGGTAATGGGTGAAGAAATTAGGGTTTAGAAGCTTGAATCTAGCAACAGATCAGCGACGTCAAAGGAGAGATCGAGAGACGCGGAGAGGAACGTTTTGTGAGAGTTAATTTGGTTTTCCACATGTTCCCAATTATACCCCTCTCTTATGCACATGAACACACAGAACCAGAAAAAAAAAAACAAAAAAGGTCTAATGGCAAAAAAAGGAAAAAAAAACGATTTTTACAAAGGAGATGAAAATAACTTAAGAATCATACAAATTTGTTTTTTTACAAGCTTCATCTAACAAATTTAAGTAGAACAAAATATATCCATGTCGAATTAATGTATGTTCATTGTGGAATGTATAACAATTTTATGCATATTACTTCTCCATCTTCAAATTCAATAGCATATTCCGATCACATCTGATTTGGACTAAACCGAACTGAGCTGAGAATGCTTAATCCATAAATATCACATTTGATCCATCACATTTCCAACAATCCAAACAAGTATTAATGTATTTGTTTCGGCATATCATTCAAGTCTCACTAAACCATTGAATTCTACAAAAAAACATGTTCTCTCCTTGTATTCTTCTTTTACAAACTCTCTAAAGCATTCCGACCACTACCACATAAGTTGATCAAGTCCATGAGAACAGAGTACAAGACATCGAGAGACAAACGACCCAACAGCTTCCGACTCTCCGACACCCCTTTCCCCTCCTCGGTGCAGCCATTCTCCATCACAAGCCACCACGAGATGCACCCTTTTGCGTCTTCTGGGTTTACTTGAGCCACAAGGCTCACTCTCTCCCCTTCCACAATCTCTAACGACAGAGACAGAAAATCCCGGCTCGCTTTTGTCCCAACCGTCCTCGCTTCCTCCAGTAGCCAACACACAATCTGGCTCGCCACCTTCTCGAATAAACGAGCGATGTTTAAGGAACTGTTGTTATGAGCATGACCAACTTTAGGAGGACAAGGAAGAGTTTATTTGAAAATATACCTGTTGGAGAATGATCACGGGAAGGTCGGCTAAGTCGCACTCGTATTTGTTGGTAGAGAATAAATCGCAGGAGGTGCTTTTCAGCAAGCCAACCACATTGGGCGTGCATTCCGCTTCAACACTAATACAATCATCCTTCACCACCACTTTTGTCCGGAACTGCGTCTTTAGATTCCTCTTACCATCTGGAGACTGTGTTTCAGAACTTTTTTGGGGGATGATTGATGGAGGAACAGTCATGAAGACAGTCCATGAAGATGTCCGAGAATTCCATGTAGGATGAGATATCAAATGAAGATACGGGACCTTGCAGACCTGTTCGACAAGGAAGCAGCAATTATTAGGAAAAAGCAAGATCTGAGAAGACAGGAAGTTTCTTAAGGCAGCAAGGAAAATACCACGCTTTCCAGATGAACAAGAGCTCTATTTGAGAAGATTCTATGAGACAAAGATAAGCAGAAATGATCAAGAAGTCCGGAGCTGTTGTCTTTTGCGGTTCGATTGGATGCTTGGTTACTTTTTGACTTGGGCTGATCTTTTGCCTTTCCAAAGACATGCTCGTGAAAAATTTGTTGCAAGTATATTTCATAGCTGGCACGACTAGGGAACCCTAGCTTCTTCACGCGTGAGTCTCCTCCTTTCTCTGGTTCTAGTCTTCCAGATGATTCAATGGTCACGTTCGCAGATTCCGACTTCTTGATGCTGGCATTTTTTCCAGATGGGTAGAGAGATACAAACAAAGAAGCTCCTTGGCCGATGCTCATTTCCATAAAGTTTTCTCGTATTCCACTAATGCTGAATCCCGCACCTTCACTGAATGCTTCACGGTTTAGCATGTCAAACAACTGGTAAAAAAGACCAAAGAAGTGAGAAAATGCCATGAAGAGATATACCAAGCGTAGTCAAGCTATAAGACCAAACATAAAAAACCACCTGCTCAGCAAAAATCGATTTATGCACCTCCCTCAGTAGCGAATGAGTTTCTTTAACAGATTCATCGTCACTTCCTGACTGCTTCTCTGATGTTATATCCTGACCGGTAGTGGAGTCTATGTGCTCGGAAGACTTGTTTGGATTTTCAATTGAATTTAAGCCAACAAACCCAAACCGAAGAGAGTACCATGAGTCTTGGGATAGATTTATGGCCAGCATACCAGCTGAGTCATGATCTACACGAATTGTGGACAGTGTAGATGGGCGAAAACCAGAAGTCGGATCATATAATGAGCTGTCAGAAAGATCAATGGTGAAGCCCTCATTGCTGGCATTTGAAGCAAGCACACGCTGTCGCTTAACTTTCCAGTTCCGCTGCAACCTATAAGCTTGTCAGCATAGCAAAAAGAACCGTTTGCAAGTATCAAACAATTTCTATTCTGGAATATGAAGTCAACCTATTAATTTCTCTAATTTGTGTTGGCATTGTCCTAAGAAGTCCCTACACAACAATCTGGATATTCATGAAGTACTGTACTATGCAGGATTTAGCAACCTAGTCGGTGTACAAGTCCAAATATCAAGTTTTCTCACATCAAACAAGAATAAGAAAATGCTTCCACGTTTATCACAGTCATAAAATATAATAAAACCTATGAGCGTAATCGTTCTAGACCAAAATTGGGACACCATTTATCTGAGCACAACACAAATGGCATACCCTAAAGTTTCTTGTTCACAAAATAGGAGCTGTCATGAAATGGAAAAAATTTATTAGCAAATACTCGAACCTGATAAGAGCACCGTAAAACCTTGCTTCGCGATCGATTTTCTGCTTTAAGGCTTTTTCTGATTGCTTGAAGTATTTTCCTAAATGCTGCAGAGGCAACAGGTATTCAAAGATGTCATAATCTCACAAGATTACTACCAAAAGACGATTTATATAATTTAAAAGCTCTTTAGGTGTAAGCAAGTTCACTATTTGCCAACAATTTATCAGGACTCTCAATAGGTGTTTAACTAATACAATTACCAAAATCCTTCCATCTCGAAGCAAACTTAATTTGCAACATAAGAAACTAAGCTGCTGATTACCCGGTAGCTCTGTAGCTTGGTAGCAGTAGACACAGCAAGATCTGAGAGAATCTCATTCGGCATAGGCTTAGGTCTCGTCATCCCAGCAACTGTTACTGCATCATTTGCTTCTACCTACAAAGATTCATCACATCAGAAAATGAAGTGGAAACTTTAACTCTCTATGCATTAAACATTACCCTGAAAGCACTTCTGCCTCTTGTTATGAGTTGATACCAACTATTTTTGCAAGTTCTTTTGACACAGAGAAAGAAACTTTTGTTCAGGTTCTTTGACAACATAGAGAAACTAAACTTCAGCTACTTCCATCAAGCCAATAAACATACACTAAAGAGCAATAACTAAACAAAGAAATCGCTGCATCCATCTCAAGAGTATTTGAGTATACATATCCAATTTTCTAATCTATTTCCAACAAGGGTATGCAGATCAATTTCTTTATCCCCCATAAACCAAATCAGTAAAATGTATGATCACAGAGTCACTCACAGTGTTGATAAGGTCTATGATGATAGAGAGCTCCTGATGAGCCAACTGCAAATTCTCCACCATACCCTTCCACTCCCATTGCTCCGGGGTCTCCTTGGTGCTCTTCTTCTGCTTCTTCTTCTTCTTCAGCTCATCTTCCTCTTCCAAAGCCCACGCGAAGTCTATCCTCCGAATCAACGAGACTCTCTTATCATCGTAACCAACATCAGAAGGAAAACGCTCGGCGCCGTTTTCCTCTATAGATTCCAATCGCTTTATGGGTAGCCTGTCAAGAGAAATTTCCATGTCGCTATCCATTTCGTAAAGAAAATCTTCCCGGTGAAAAGCCCCAAATTGCTAGAGCATCAAAACGGAAGGTCGACGGTGACGACTCATCTGGCAAACACTTCGCCGCTCTAAATCAGACAATTAGATCTAAATTAATGTCGGGTCAAAAAGTTTCCCGGATTTTTGTTTCGGGTCTAGCTTAATTAGCAGTGAAGCCCAATAAAAGCCCATTATTTACCAAAATTATGTTGTGCAAATGACTGGGACTCGTTTTTTATTGAACAGAAAAAACTCCTTTCGTAAAACCCTTTCATTTTGGAATTGGGTATCGATCGCTTCCTCTTCCTAGTCGCCTTCGAATTCGCAGGTATCTTTGTTGTTCTTAGCTGTTGATGGGTTCTTGTTGATTTGAGAATTCACCGTGGTATTCATTCGGTTTCGTATCTGGATCTAACTAGGTTTCTCTCACTTTTTTTGTGTGTGGGATTCGGACCAGTCTGTAAATTAGACATCGATGCTTCAGATTCGTTTTATTACCGCTTTCATCACCCGGTTAACTAAGAATCGCAGTGTTTGAACAATTTTTTGGTAGACAAGTAGAAATGAGAGGATGAAAACCTTTTAGTTCTGAATCTCAATCTAAATGCTTCGAAGAGCTCTCTTGAATTCATTTAATGGGTTCTGTGCAGCTAGAGTTTTTGCACTCTTTTAATGATGTTGTGGATTGCAGAGTGAGGAGCAATAATGAAGGTGAGATCATCTGTGAAGAAGATGTGTGAGTTTTGTAAGACAGTGAAACGCCGTGGACGTGTCTATGTGATATGTTCTTCCAATCCTAAGCACAAGCAGAGACAAGGATACTGCTCCATCGCTCATGAAGGAATACTACCTCCTCCTTTGTAAGTGATATTTTGTCTGCTCAATTTCTTATTTTTTCGCTTTTTTTTTTTTTTGTGTGTGGATGATTAAAGATGTTAAGAGAGCTTTCATTTGACCATTGTAAATCACTTACTGCCTGAACAATAGAAACCGAGTTGCTACTAGCTAGTATGAGAAATTTTATGTTTTGCTAGAGAGACTTTTATTATTATGTTTCTGGCTGTTTTCTTTGAATCAGAGAGCCTGTTGAATAGTTACTAAAAACGCAATTTGGTTTGAAAGTTTTATCCGGTTTTTACACTATTTGTAACATGAGATACAAAGTGAGACATTGAGTGGGCTCTTTGTTCTTTTGCGGAGTTGGAAATTTATCATAAAAAACTTACTAATAAAGTATTTTTGTGATTGATAATAAAAAAGGTCGATTGCTAATCAGGAGGTGGTGAGGATGCCTGGTCAGGGCGTATCAGCGGGTCTAGCATCGCTGTTACACAAAAGGCCAGAGCCAGCAGCGGTTTTCGGATGGAGGGCAGGTCTTGCATCCATTCTCTTCAAACAGGGGAATTAGTAAGTTCATCAGCATTATTTTCCCTTTTGAGTTTCTTTCAAAATTTCTGGTAAGGTGTGAAACATTATTGTATTATCTCAAAACACTCTTTTTTTTTACTTTGGTCAGTTGTAGGCTCTTCTAGACCCGCTTGAATTTGCGCCTTTTACATGGCCTGAACAAAAGAGATATATTATCACTCAGCTGAGTTTGTGTAAACTGCTTTAGTTATTGAGTTAAGCTGAGAGAGATGCATGCAATTGAAATTTTAGCCAATTTACACTTGCAAGTTACAACACACCTCGTACGAAGACAAATTTTAACGGTTTGAAACTGCTCACTCTAAAATTGGTAGTGTAAAAGATAGAAAAAAAAAATATATAGTTTGGGAGTTTGATTCCAGTTGGGTCAATTGCGCATGTTAAAAATCGTACGTTATTCCGGAAAATAAAAACGAAGGTCTTCACAGCCACTAAAGGCGAATCAAATACAAAGAACTGAAGAAGTATGGAGAGACTAATCCAAGACAACGACCCTTCTCGTTCTCCACCGTTAAGCCCTTTACACGTGGATCCCACAAGTGAGGTCACAGGAAACCCACTCAATGAGCATATCTTGTGGAACCCCCACTTTCTAATCTTTGGACACTTTTACGTTTGGACATGATGCTTCTTTATTACTTCTGTTTTCGTTTCCCTCCCTGATTAAATCGTTAACAGCTTCATTCCAAAAAAAATGAAATCACCTCACCAATAATTGATAGGATGGATATACACCCTTTTGTAATTTCTACTTTTCTGCTGCTATTTTAACCAATTGATATCGAGTATGGGATGATAATTGTGTTTCTTTTATAAGAAACAAAATAGTGGTTTTATTGTTGGTCGAAAAAAATAGAAGAAATGGATAATTACTCATTCTACTTTGATATATAGTAATTCGAACATGATAATTTTTCAAAGGTTCAGGATCACCTGCTAATGAAAACTAACCATCAAGCATGACCTTGAGTCCTCGATAGCTCAACTCTTACATGGACCGTATTAGTACAAAGGTCAGGGTTGTCTGAATATAATGTAGTTGCTCGTTTGGTTAATTTCGATTCAATTCTAATTGTAAAGTACAGCTTTTGGTTCATATTTTACCAAAAAGGGTTTTTCATTTTATAAAGAGTTAATTAGCAATTTGGGTTCAGCAACAATACCTGTTAAAATTTGAATTTGATATATTTTTGGATTTGTAATTGTATAATGTTTAAAACTTTAGAATAAGTATATCGTGAAATTTAATTTGTTTTTTCTAATACAAAAGTTATAAACAATTAACATAGATTTGTTTTTCAGATCCATATGCTATAATTACAAATACTAATATTTCTTACTCAAAAGCTCACCTCCTAAGTCCTACTCCTACACCATGAAAGTACAATTCATTATGCTCTTTTGTTTGTCTATGTGCCATTTTTATACCTGATGAGATATAGTTTAATTATGTAAATCAAAATACAATTTGCAATCTAGAATTTAGGTCAGGATCAAAGACAAGAACAAATACAGGCTCGTAACTATTATCAACTTAGAATGGGACCATAATTTGACCCAAAAAAAAAGAACGGGACCCAGAAAAACCAAAGATAAAGAATGGCCGGCATAGGGCCAAATCGCACGTCGATTACATCGTGAGCCGCGATGCACATGGAACCGTGAACCGTACTATCAAGGGGTGACCCACCCAACCCACTTGATACTCATATAATTACTATTCATTTCATTTAAAAACAATTTGTATGCTTTGCACACGTAATAATACATTACATTGTGACAATTGACTCAAAAAAAAAATTTACATATAAAAGCATGCAACACACAATACATGCATTTACACCAATCATAGATGCTTGGCCGTTTACCATTTTTAGTGACTGCCGTCCACTTGCAACTCCGTGACCTTCGGGAACCGAAAATTCAAAATCAATGATGTAGGTGCCGCGTTTGTCAGTAGATTTGTATCAAGGATATATATATATATATTTTTCTGTATAAGATCAATTTGAATCAACAATTCAAAGTCGATTTTCAATTGTAAGAAAGTAGTTTAATAATAATAAGTATGATGTAACACATTAAGTATGCATATCAAAAAGACATTTTATTTCCAAGATATTTAAGATTTATAGAAAGGGAAAAAAAATTAACAAAATTTTAAATATAAGTGGTACATATATATAACAAAAAATTTATAACGAATAGAGCAGAATGGGCACAGCCAACCATAGATGCAAAGTCAAATTAAAAATTGGTACACAACTTGGAGAAAAAAGGCTAGCCAAACAAACAAACAAAAATCTTCGAGAAAAAAAGAAAAAATCTAATTAGTTAACAATAATAAAATAATGGTCAACAAATTTTCACGTGATAAATAAACTAATCGGACGGCTTAGATTGTTTTACCTTGACCTTACTCTATTAAATCACTCACCTGTATATAACCTCCGTCCTCACTTCTCATAAAACCATGAAAGAACAAACCTCAATCTCTTCTTCGTAGAAATCAACTTGAGAAATTTCCGAATTCGATCCAGTGAAAATATGCTTTTACGAAGCGCGTCGACGCCACTTCTCAACTCGGTAGTTCATGTCTCGAGTCCAAGGGAATCTCCAATCGAACCCGAATCTGTTCATCAGATCCAACGGCCCAGATCTCTGATGCTTTCGGCATCTTCCTCTTGCTGTTACAGCCCGATGTCTGTACACTCTGGTAGTGACGAATCCACAAGGAGGATGAAAAGAACGGCGTCAGAGAGCGATCTACGACACCTGACATCGACGAAGCCGTCGAGTAAGTTTCTGAGCGGTGCTCTGATGGAGGACGTGGAAGAAGGAATCGGATTCGGCCTTCTACGCACGTCGTCTTATGATGGTGAATTAGGATTAAGCTGGGGTTTGGAGGAAGATACTGAGGTTGATGGCGGTGGTGGTGGGATAATCCACGGCGGAGGAAAGGGAAGGAGTGGCGGTAGATCCGATGGCGGTGATGGAGACGGAGACCAAGATAGCACAGACGTTCACTATCGCAAAATGATTGATGCAAATCCTGGAAATGGGATTTTTCTCAGCAATTACGCCAAATTCCTGAAGGAGGTAGAGTTTTTTTTGTTTCTACTTCTTCTTCCTCTTTTCTCTCTTTCTAGATCTGAAATTGAATTGCCGGTTTGGGTTGTGGTTTATCAACTATGAAATTGAATGGTTTGCAATAATTTTGATTGTAAACAGGTTCGAAAAGACTACTTGAAAGCAGAGGAATATTGCGGGAGAGCTATTCTGTCGAATCCTAATGATGGGAATGTTCTCGCCATGTACGCCGAGTTGGTGTGGACAATCCATAAGGACTCATCTCGCGCTGAGACATACTTCAATCAAGCTGTAGCAGCTTCTCCTGATGATTGGTGAGAACTATTTTGTTAACTTACCAAGCTTTCTTCATCGAAATAGTAGTTGTGGCTTTTGTGCTTATGTGACTTGGTTGTTTTTCTGCAGTTATGTACAAGCTTCATACGCCCGATTTCTTTGGGATGCTGAGGAGGAAGAGGAAGAGGAGGAGGAAGTGAGACATGAAGAATTTGAGCCTCGAACTTCTCGAATGAATTTCTTCACCGGACCTTCTCCAATTACGGCCATGTCTTAACCGCGTGGTCTCCGCATCTTCACTCGGTCATTTTTTTGTTTTATAGATTTTGATAAATTTGTGTCGTCTACGATCAATCTAACCCTTTTGTTTAATATGATTTCTTGATTATTGTCGCGTTTATGGGTGTTTCTCTACTCAGTGTTAGCATTTGTCTCGCAGTTGTAGTAATACCACTGAGAAATGTAAAATAAAGACATGGAATAAAAAGTTTTGCTTTCGATGGATGTATATGTATGAGTTTTTATTCGGTCGATGACTGATGTTTTTCTCTGTTACTTTCATATGCAAGACGTAATAAATCCAGGTTATACATGTTTATTACTTTAGATGAGACTGGCCGGTCTAGAACTTAGCTACACACCAAAGCTACGCTGGAGAATAACCATGAAGAAAGATGACTTGATGGTCTCTTCCTAATGTATCAACCATTTCGGTGCCTTGATGTTAATGACGCCCATGGCATTAGCAAATTGGCTACAATCCCTGGTTTTTAAGCCCTATCATAACATTCTTAACTCAGAAAACAGTCGATCTGCAATGGTCTTATCTATCTATCGTTAATGTGGTATATTTAATGGATCATCGTATCACATATCAACGATGATCCGTCAATAAATAACATTATGCTAGCAAAATGTCCCAAATTCTTGGAGCAGACCTACCTTCGGGTTTTCAGCCTATATAACATCCTTGCACAGTAATGAGTGGATTTGTAATGGTCTATAGCATCATAGTTAGTCTGAAATATTGACGGATTAACGATGATGCAAAATTCATTGTTAACAAAAAACTTGTTTTTGTAAAATCATAGAATGTCGAATTTTGTCCTGAGATGTGTTTAGCGATCCAAGACCACCTCGTTCGCTCTTCTACGATGCTGATGCGTACAATCAATCACACAAAACCAAATAGTAAATTAGTTTTCTGTTACTCTAGCTAAGAGCATCTCCAACCCTCCTCTATAATTGTCTCTAAACTCTATTTTAGAGTAAAGTTGTCTCCAACCCTCCTCTATAATTGACTCAAAAATAAGGGAAATCCACTTTTTCCTCTAAGGATCTCTATTTATTCCTCTATTTTTGAGTTGAACTTTTTTTTACATAATAGTCCTTCAATTTT